>JAOSYY010000008.1:886388-899384 GCA_025727935.1 Hebomoia glaucippe
TTTGACCTGTTTTAAGGTTACCTTAGTTTATGACTTTTTATTACTATTATACTATAGATTGTTTTATACTTCCGGTTAGGAGCCTACCCAATTATTGCAATCGGAAAACACTATAGTTCCGTACAATTTCTATATTCCATACAAACCGGGCTCTCTTCCTCCATTCTCTTCTATCAAGCGGCATTCCCTTCAAACACATGCTTCTCGCAATCCTCCCATACATTTGATAGTGGTCGCAGTAAGAAAATATAATTAGTTGGTTAGCTGGGCATTGAAATGACATTACTTAGCCTTAATAATTCCTTACACGAGTGCAACCAAACCGGTATAGAGCGAATACCGGTCCAATTTCACTAGATGTAAGGTCGCGCGGCGCGCAAGGCTAGGTGAACGTTTTTACAGGCTTATATGACTAATAATAAAGCTCTTCACATCCTGTACTTGTACAAACCGATAGGCAAGATAACCTTATAAACTGTAACCATACATTTAATGCGTTCTTTGACAATTATCATTTTTTCAAGACGCGTTTCTGTTGACAGCTGCGAAACGGATAAGCCGATTGTTTGTAGTATTAAAAATGACGTGAGAGATTCGAACAAGCTTTTGACGATTTCTTAGACATTAAACAACAAATTTAATGTTATAAACTGCTAAGATAACGTCGTATACGCGTATTTGCGGTATTGCTTATACACTGCTGATTTGAATTTGATAAACTTTTATACAAAGCTTCTTGGAGGTAACAGCTTTTGTGAGAAAAAGTCGAAAAGAAATATTTTTTATTAATTTTGTTTAAAATTGTTGTAGTCCAATTTAATTCAAATTTTGTGGGTATAGTTTTGAAAGCTATGGAAAGGATATACCATTCTGAGATAGATTTAACTTAATCGTAATACAAATTTATCAAGCATTTATTTGAAGCAAATATTTAGTTCCTAGTTTTAATTCAATATAATGCATTCCCAACGTCCTGCTTTCACAATAAATTGTAATTGAATAAAAGTAACATTTATTTTATTTTTATTCATTACGAAGACTTGCGACAGCCGCAAAAGAACAATATTATAATTATTTAAGTTGTTGCGTGTTGTGTTACCGTTATTACCGTTTCGTATTCCTGGTTGTAGTAAAACGTGATAATTAGCTAGGCATTATAACTTTTTGTGCGATATGAAGGCAAACGAGCATACAGTTCACCTATACTGAGCGATCCTGTCCAGGAACGCTTCCATGACGACTAATCTGGAACTGTGGTACGTGACCGGGACGGAACTTATAAATTATTAGGAGTTCCTCCCACCACATTTAATACTCGAAATGCCTGCGTTTTTGACACTCGTCCGGCCATAAGCAGCCCGTACCCGAAGCAGAACACAACTCACATTTTTTGTATGCATTATGCACATCGCAAAATTTTGAATAATTTTTTATAAGAAATGTATATTCCCATCAATGTATGGCAGTTAATTTAAAATAAACTCTATGTATGTATGAAAAAGATGAGGACATTTTTTATTTTGAAGTGAACTCTAAAAGTATTCGCGATTATTAAAAGAAAAAATGTTTGGCAACATTATAAAAAACGTCGTAACCGCATGCCTAACAAATCAGCAATTACTAGTCGTAAGTACTGTGTTGAGTATGCGTGTCTACCCCAGTAGACAAGTTATTAATCTATGTCATGTGTCCAATAAACGTTCACTTATTTCTGTCACGGGAAGCAATGAACGAAAAAATTAATTTTCTATCAAGAAATATAAAATGTATCTGAATACTAAAACTACAAATTTTTTAATGCACATCACACTTTTGATCGATCATCATCACACAATTGAAACGACTAGTCCGATCGTTACCATACTTTTGTAGTAGATAACTAAAACTATAAGGAGCCTTCATGATCAAATACTTTAAAAAATTACTAATTATAAGGGTTGTTAGGGGTCTGATCCCGAAAACGAAGAAAAATAATAATACTCATGACACCTTTGATGATGGAAAAAAAAAACAAACGACCCTGACTAAAAAAAATCATATTTTTAAAAGTTATTTCGCTCCATCATGTAAATCCAGCTGTTTATCATTCTTCGTTGCTGGTTCTTTTTTTAGTAAAGTAATGTATTTCTTATGAAACTATCCTTTCATTTATCTGTACTAACATGATGGAGCGTAAATAACGCTTATAAAACGTTTTAGAATTTTTTTTTAATCAGGATCGACGATTTTTCGTCCCATCATCAAAGGTGTCATCAGTACTATCATCTGTCGTCGTTTTCGGGAACGGTGCCCTAACATCCTGTATATATAAGAGAATGTTTGTATATATGACACCGTTAAACTCTGAAACTATTTGACCTATCATTATGAAATCTGGTGTATTTTTTAAGGATAAGGTTTGAAAGCTATCTCCATAGATGTCTTATGACGCACACGAAGTTACACGGGTCATCTAGTGAGTAGTACCTTATAAAACTCTGCGTCTAATTAAACAGTCTAAAACTTTAATGACACCCGTAGATTGTGTTTAAAATAGAAATAGAATGTCTCTAGTTATTTTAATTAGCGTTTTGCAATTAATTATGTGAATTTCATATTATACTATTGTTATTGCGTAATTGTAAGAATTTCCTTAATTATTAGAAACACCTAGCTGTGCCCGCGACTTTGTTCCCTCGGATTAATTGTTTTGCTTTATTTATATAATTAAAAATAAGAAAATATAGCCTAAATTTCTCGTTATTACATCAGCTATACCACTGAAGGTCGTGTCAAAATCAGTCGAGCCGTTTAAGAGATTAGCCGGTACATATAGAAGTTATACAAATCCTATATTGGTATATGTACTAAATACATACATACGCATTAGTATACAGTTATTATAACCGTACAAACTGACCCTCCAGTTTTATTTATTTGTATAGAAGTGTTAAGCTAAGTTATAGGCAGTGTCGTAATTAATCTGACGCCATATTAACATTCTGTAAAGGTCACAAGATGCGACCAGTTCTTTCTAAAGAGTTATTAAAAAGCAATATACAATTCTTCATCGAATTATTTCACAATATGCTAAGTTGACATTTGACGTTGAGGACAACACCGAAATGTGAATAGTAAATAGTTAAAGTAGTGACGTGCTCGTTTAATTACTAGTTATGTCACACGGCGAGGGCCGGATTTAATATAACCGCCCTGGGCCCTGTAGGAAAATTTTTATGTTTTACATAAAACTAGCTGACCTAGCAAACGTCGTTTTGCCACATAAATATATAGGGGTTGATTGTTGAGGGGTGATAATTTGGGATTTTATGTGTCATAAAAATATAATAACGAAAAATGTTGTGCAAAACAAATTAAGGGTGGAACACCCTTCAAGTTCTGGAAAATGAAAACTGTATGTCCGATTCTTAGGCCTACTGCATATAAACATAATTTCACGAAAATCGGTCGACCCATTTCGGAGGAGTTGAATTACGCACACCGTGTCACGTAAATTTAACCTTTTTCGAAATGTATTGCTTATTAAATATTTTATTCAAATCCATTCATTATTTAATGTAATGGCAATTTAAAAAAAATAATTTTGATTTAAAACGCCAGCTTATTTGCCAATTATACACTACGTGACATTCATACCAAGAAACCACCTTGAAATTCTCCGATCTATGAATCTTACGCTTTAAACAATCACATATATAAATACCGGACAAAATACAGTGGAATTATAATTATAATTATAGAAGAATTGTAAACCTTTATTTTTTTAGGTTCGATAACTAACTAGCGTTTATCCGTGGCTTCGCCTTCATTTTTACATCGAAGAAGGCATCGAGTACCTTCTATTAAGTTACTTTGTCAGATCTTCAATCCCCCCTTTTAGGTAGAATTTGAAAGGTAGTTATAACCTTTTTATAATTTATAACGGGTGTGAGGGAACCGCTCCCGAAAACGAAGACAAATGATAGGACTCATGACACCTTTGATGATGGTGCAGAAAAAAATCGATCCTGACTAAAAAAATCATCTGCCTTTGTTTTCGGGACCTGTATAAACAATATATCTCCCAGTGACAGTTGCATCACAATCAGTTCAGCTGTTTCAGACATTGGCCGGAACAAACGAACAGGCCGTGAAAATATTCTTCTACTATATGTATCGTAGATAAATCAATTTTAAAAAAAGCTGTAATTCCAATTTAACAGACGAACACTAATTTTATTTATCTGTATTTAGTAGAAGACTAGCTTACCCATACGACATCGTCTACCTCATAAAATACAAATATAATAGTAAAAATGTCTCGTTTGTATCTTTAACCTTTAACAGGCTACTTTAAAAATACATCTAACAATAATAACGTGTATAGACTTAAAAATATTTCATCAATATTCTTATAAATGTGCGGTCGTAAAGAACGATGAGTTTATTGCTTCCTGCTCCACTCGTCTAGCTTTATACATAATCAAGTGGTTCTTATTAATATGTTTTGTTTGAAAGTAAAAGTGTTCATCTTGCGTGCTGGACAATACGCCATAAAAACTATGTTAGCTTAGTTTTTACGATCTCAAGCTTAAATTACTGGCTCGATTGTGATGATTTTTGGTACAATGGTAGATGGGACTATGCACACGGATTTAGGGTACTCTTTGATACTACAACTATACCAGCTAAGGATGGGTAAACTTTGTATAAAAATATTTTTAACGGCAAAATGTTTTATCTGAATAATTTTTAAACTACTCCTAAACAGGAGTTTTGGCGATTGCTAAACTTATGGAATACGAATGGATTATATAAGAAATACGTTAATAATTTATCGATCGACATTTCAAATTGGTGAAGAAAATTAATAGTTTGAAAGCTGATATAATCTATAGTTTTGGTGTAGGGTAAGTATTTTTAAACAAAGAATTCACATAGACATTACATTATTGTTAGTGGATCTTGAGAGAACCGGTTTCCTGTTTTGTTATTTTCACGATGATTTCACAAAACAGAGTTGTATTTTATTTGCCGGTCGTCGTCCCCATTGACTCACTCGCTCACTGAATATGGAAGCCTTCCTCACCGTAAAAGACAACAATTATGCAATAAAATCGTTGTCTCTTATCAAAATCTCACATCTTGGGCACCGGATACTTTTAGCCTATAGAAGTCTAAACGATGTTATCCTCTTATTCATAAGTAATAATATACCTAATGTGTATTTTAGCTAATGAAGCATTAAGCCAGTTGTAAGATATGTAAAAACTTAAAAAGTAATATTGGCTTATATAATTTTGAAATAAATGAAAGATTTGATAATTCGATTTGTTATGTATATAAGTAGTTCTTAATATATAACAAATAACTTTTGTGATTTGTAAATAGGTATGTATTTAATTTAAGGACAACCCAGACATAAAATAGACAATACAATAAACTTTCTCTCGTTACAAACATGAATATACCTACTACGCTAGTAATTTTATATATTTTAAAATTATACACGATGTCGTTGACGATTCAACGGAATTTATAAAAAATACCCTTGGCTTGTAAACGAGAACGTGAGTCAGAGAAACCCGGATGCCGCTTTTAGTTATTTACCCGGACGCGTATTACATAAGTATGCCGATGTCAAATATCATAAGCATCTTCGATGACATTAAACCTGTTTTTTAAAAGCCTACGATTATCTATTAATATTTTATATAATCTATATTTGAATATTCCGCAGTAGCTTTCTTTTATGTAACAAAATACATATATAGAATTTTAGTGTTTTAAAAATTTTATTGTATAAAATTGGACCCAAAAAAATATAAAATTCTATAAACTACTTTTTTTGCCTATTTTGTTTTATACGTTAGAAAAGCAAGCGTTTTCTGTCGCCCATGGACATCTTCAAGATCAGTAGATCTAGGCGTCGTGTTGCCAACCTTAAGGCCTTATTTTATTTTTATTTCGAGCATTCGGAAATTTATAGTCTGAAGTCGAATCGGACACAACACTTCACGACTTTTCCATCTTGTATTAATTCAATTATTAAAGCTTCAATTTTATGAGTATTAAATTAATTTAAAAGAGAATGTTTTTATATAAAACATCGTTAATTCAGAGACTATTTTCTCGACCGTTATGAAAACTGATACATGCATTTTTTCACAGAAAAAGGTTTATATCCCCGTATATTATTTTATTATTAGCTTATTTGAGACAAACAAAGAGTTGATCGGCTAGTATAAAAAAATCAAGATTTCTTATTCACAAACATAATACCTAGCTATGATTCACTGTATTTTCCTTATTTCGTGTCACACTCTAAACAAGTTTTGATACATTTTAACAAACATTTATAGCAATATTACAGTTTAGGCGGTCTATATATTTTTATTACAATTTACATTTTTTTTATACGATAGGAAGGCAAGCGAGCATACAGATCATCTATAGTGTAGAAGGTTCCTATCGCCCGTGGAAACCTCCAAGACCAAGAGCCGTAGGAAACGCGCTGACAACCTTAACATCTTAGCCAAGTTTCGCTCCCGGCTTTATGTATGTTTATTTCGAGTGTCGTAAGTACATAGGCTGAAACCGAAACACGACGCACTTCACGACATACAACGCCATTTAATTGCTATATCGGAATGGAAACTTTCCCGCAATAAAAGAAATCAGGAAGTACATAAAGTTAGAAACGTGCATTGTCAAGTTAGCCATGAAATGGACGCTATATATGTATGGAATTAATTGAACTTCCTATATCAATGTGACGTGGTTTGTTGCATCCTTAAGCAAGGTCTGATCTGTCTACCACTGGCTCGAGGTCAGTGGTGAATGTACGGGACAAGTATGCGGCTCGAAGCGAATGCCGTTTACTAGGCTTCTTTTCATGTGTGACGCGGAGCTGCAGGGACAACCAGTGCCCCGCGTGTTCTCTCGATTATTCGTTCAATACAATCGTACTATACTGCTATCATGGTAGTTTCCTGTCATTTTTTGTGTACAAATGACGATGATGGTGATATCGGTATATCATATGTTATGTCTATCAGTGGAACACCCGTCAAAATAGGTCTAGCCGTATAGGGGATGCGTAAAAACCGACAATTTTACAAATTGTGTTTATACTTTTAAATGCGTTTAAGAAACTAATTTCGATATTACAGACATTTAAATTTTAAGTACTCTATAGATATAATTGAGAATATTATTATCTGAATGCGGCTTCGACGAGTGTTCGAACCACGTATCGTGTATTAATTATGCCTCGGACAATATCCCTAGACGTACAGGGTTGACGACCTGCAGTACCGTAATGTAAATAGCAAAATGTTTATGAATTCCGTATAAGCACAGCCAAACATACGTGATTATCACGATAATTAGCTTTCAAATGGGAATGAAGATTGAGTCAAGATTATAACTATACATAGAAGCTTCGTAACTCATTTATTTAAGGAACCAGAATAAAGTAATATATATCTATTTTATTCAGTATTACGTGTAGAACATCGGTTTTCAGGTTTTACATATAAACTTTAATGTACCAGAGTACTAGTCTAATGTATATTATATAATTATATACACAATTTGATTAATGTACATTCAAAAGCCTCTTCCAAAAATTCGGCCCCAAAATGAATGCAGATTGAATGACAAACGTTTGTGATCCACGATTTTAATAATTATGGTCTGATTCATAAACATATCTTAACAGGCTCCATTAGTTAAAACACTCATTAGGTTTACGTAAACGATCGTGAATAAGACGTCGAAATATTTAAAAGATAGACACGAATTAGTTAATGATCTTAATGTTATTCGCAATTCATGTGACAAAATTGTTAAAAAATTAATATACAACGAAAAATGTGCTCACATTCCGCTAACTTGTTTAACCACTTAAGTTGAGGAAAATACCGAATTTGTTAAGTTTATTTTTTATCGTTGGAATTCGTTTTCATGTTTCTCGTCGTGTGTGATGTGCATCGTCAACATCGCGCGCCCCGCGGCCTCGTCTGCGCGCTCAGGTTACTCTTATACTGTACTGGAATGTCTACACATCCGTATAGATAAATTAATTTTGAAGTTAAAATGTTATACAAATTTGTTCGTCTGTTCGCTTGTTCCGGCTCGTCTTTGAAACGGCTGGACCGATTGCGACGGGACTCTCACTGGCAGATAGCCGAGTTTCTTTGGGTTATTTTATAGGTTTTACTTATTTTTAATAGTATATAGGAATAACTATCGCGCGCATGTGACTTGGCTGGCACTGCTAACTTATTAAATCATTACAGTACTCAATGCAAATGGAAGTTTATAGTTACTAGAAACAACTAATATAAATTTGTCTATTTATCGTACTAGTTACATCTGTCTATGTTCCAGTTAACCTCTGTAAGGGTCGGCACAAAGTCGATCTCTCCCTCCAACCTTGATAGATTTTAGAAAAGATCTCGATTGGTTCGATTTTCCCGAAGTCCTAAATAAATTTCAAGGCAAGCGTTGGTAAATACCTACGCTTCCCAGAGTGGGAAATCAACTTTTACCACAATGCCAACATAAAACATGTTTCGTAAACAGGAACTGCTCATGCGTGAGTATCGCGACACAATACGGCGCCTGCGCACTCTATCAATACAACTAGCGTTTGCAAGCGGCTTCGTTCGCTTTCCACTCGCTTTCGGCACTCTTCTAGTCGAGCTTTTCTGCTATTCAAGAATTATTAAAATCGGTCGAGTCGAACTTGAATTAAAAATATGTTTAGCCAATACGATTTTTTTTATAGATTCTTTATAATCAAAAGAAAACTCACAAATTATAAAACTTTTCTTATCCTAATTATTACAAAAATCAAGTAACTATAATATTAAGTATTTGTCAGTGGATTTTCCGTGAAAATTGGTCTAGCCCTTTCGAAGACTATTCGAAATAAAATGACAAAAATTGTTTAAGTAATTGTTCTATTATAAACATCGTATATTGTAAAAAATTGTGTTATTTAGATATTACAAATATACGCTTCTATTTATTAATTACTCTATATAACAATTATATTTAATATTAACAAAAAATATTTTAAAGTCATTTCAACATTATTTAACTAGAATAATTTTAATTACCCAAGACACATTACGTCTAATATTTATCTTAACAATTGTTTGCTATGTTATGTTAATTTAATCTGTATGCGTAAAAATCTATACATATTTTTACTAAATACACATGAATACAGGGTACACACATCAAGAATATGTTTTACAATTTTTGTCTGAATGTTTGATCCAGCTGTTATACGAAACGAGTATATTGATGGTGATAGGACTTTCACTAGTAGATAACTAATAATATATAGATATCATTCAAAGTAATTCAGACAACTGACATTATCAATAACTGAATGATGTGCTACCGACCTATTTATTATTTTTTCGAGGCACTGGTAATACATATGAGTAGACACCATTTACCAATAAATAAGAGAGACAACTAGAAGTTGACAAAGGCGACCTGAAGTGGATCAAAGCCGCTGTCAAAAGCAAGTATTAAAAGAACGGTATGCTAGTCATGCAACACCGGGGCGTGCCATTAGTCTTATATCGAGATTATTATGTAACACACTGACGCAAAATATGAAACGGGTGTTAATAAAAATCAAATGTGTGCACTTCTTCAAAAACGTTATGTCACAGCGGATTCCTCAAAAGGTCATCGGTAAAGTGAAACTGCCAAAATTGATTTTTAAACGCGGAGAATAATCGCCGTGACGTCACACAGGAGTCGAACCCGGACACAGTTGAATGTCTGATGCAACGTTTCTCTTTAGATGCGCCCGCTGACGAAACTCAGTGATATAATGCAGTTTACGCAAATAACAGCGGTTAGTAACACTACGAGACCAAAGCATCGCACTAATACTTTGTACTTTGGTGTCATTTTAAGTTTTCTTTACTTGTGTCAATCTTTTATGTATATATAATAAATCAGTACTAACCGAGCGTCTGTATGTTCAATGGTTTATTGAATACAGGCACTTAAGTCCCGATGTTAGGAAAAAGTTATCCGCATATATATATATTTAATGTCTTATATATTCATGGATCCTAGAATAGGCAGGGATTAAGCCTTATATATCTGTATATATATAATCAAATAAACATATGCAAAAACGGTTGTTTCGATGGAACATCGAAAAGTTTTTATTTACCTTTTTGTCAGTTTGTACGGACAAATCTCCGATAGTACTCAAAGGATTTTGTTAAGATTAAATAAGTAAATATTAAATATGTATTGAGAAAAATATATTACTAATTTAATTATATAATATATTACACTTCAAAGTAGTTATAGAATATTATAGCGCGCAAATTCTGACTACCCACCAAAGGTTCTATAATAATCCAGTTTGTTGATTTGTTCTACAAATCGTAACACGAACTGCAATATAGTACGAGTACTAATTGATGTAAATTATTATTAAGAACTTTAAGTGATTGGACAAGCTTTCTGAAAAATTTATTGGTTGGTAGTATTTTATATTAAATCTTCACAAAGCAATATTCATTTTCGAGATACAAAACAACGTTGGCGTGTTGCAAAGTTGTGAGGGCGCCATCTATCGGCGTCTTGAGTAGTCTTTCGTATAACTATTATCACTTATAATCTAGAAACATTAATAAACAGATACTTAAATTTTATTTATGTGAATAGATTTAGCTAGGAAATTGTCAAGTTAATATTTAATCTAACATCGTCCTCGCTGTGAACCGTGGAATAAAAAGGTCAAAAGAATCGTTCATTTGTATTGTAAAATTGCGGAAAATCTTGGAGTTACAACAGGTATTTAGCGGCTGTCATTTAAATTGATATTCCTTATAGTCATGCTAGGAAACTATTGACTGTGATCGATGGATCATTCCATTAACTACTTTTGTCTATCGTGAAAGTTAAAAATGGGAAATTGGCTAATTATATATATCGACAGTGGATTATATTGAAATTTATTTTTGTTTCAACATTTTTTACGATCCAAAACACCCTGACATTTTCTAGATCGTTAAACTATTTATAATTATTAACATTAGCCTATTTCAATATCTGTATAATATTTGATTAATTTGTATCTCGTTTTTGATCCGGCTGAGAATTACCGTTGGAATTTAATACATCGTTGTTAAATAAGTGCCACAAAATCGGATATGTAACTTGTTTATTATTTTTTTTAGTGAAATTTCAATCTACACTGTTACTATTGTGTGCTAATTTGGCAGAACTACACTCAATAAACTTATCTAATCGAATTACTGATTTTAACATTTTAAAAATGTAATTATGGAATGTATTAAACGTTCATTTTATGAATTCAGTTCAATAATTTAAAATTAACTAACGGAATTGATCATTAATTAATTAGAAATCTTTTAGCACTTACAGCCGAAGGAAACATCAGATTTTACAACGAAAATATTTTCCGATCCATTAGATAATGCATTTAGGTCATGATCTGGCGGCATTCTTTACACGGCCTCGATAATGTGCAGTATTACAACAACCTATCGCTTGTGTCCTTCAACTAAAGTGACTATAATGAACCTGGCATAAGATTTGATGCACTGCAAACAGTTAATAATCAAATATGAACGATCTGTCTCAGTTTACAAGCCGTCGAAGGCCGCGCCCTGCTCCGATAAATGGGCAAAAAACTCAGTGAAACTCTCAATATTTTAAGATATTTTGACAGTGATAAATAGCTAAAATACTTTTTGAAATGAAGCAAGACGTTTCCAGGTACGATTGTAACAGTCAACGAATTTTCTTTCTATTCGATTTTAATAAATATTTAATATCTGACAGAGGTTTCTTACTTATAACTTTTATATCAGTTTTTACATTTTTTAATTATTACGGACATATACTAACATGTTGAACGACGGACGCGGTTAACATTTTCGTGACTCATAAAAAGGTGTACAAATTAGGTATCAAGCAAATATGGCGTGAAAACACTTAGGCAAAGAATAGCAGTTTATAGCAATTTAATTACAAAATAACTGGCAGCCTTTGTACGAATTTACAACTATTTTTTTTTTTTTTAATACCCCTTGTCGGGGCCGCAGCAACTCCTCTGTCATTCATTATACAGAGACCTTATACCTCAAAATATTTTATTATTCTACTTTGTTTTTTAATTTTAATTCTGTTTATTTATTCTATTCTTATTTATTCTTATTGTTTGACTCTTAATTTTTATTACTTATTATTTATTACGTTTTAGTTGCTGCGTGTTATATTTGTTTTCAGGGTCATTAGACATTGATGTACTTTTTATTTTTATTCTTTCTACGAATGCCTAACTGAGGCTTGAACTTTTCTCTATTCTGAAGGCGACTGACAAGTTTGCTATATGTGCCATTCCCGGTGTTTTTTACAACTATTAAATAAGTCTGGTCTGTTACCAGAAGTAGTTTCTTGTACAGACACGGGTTTAAAATTAGTTAGAGCCTGGATCTGTGCATGGTACTCGCAGTTCATACTTGATCCATCTCATAAGCCTTGACTTATACATTTTTAGAAAGTCAAAATTGGGGACGTGGTTAGATTTCATATACAAATATGTAAACAAAGAGTCTGCCGATTCCATGTCATTGCCATTTCCCACGCGTGTATTGGTCTTCATTATATATCTATGAATAAAAAGTATAAGGTAAGCAGTTTGTGGGCTTAAGAAATTGATCAATTCACATTAGTAACTAGCCGCCCCACGCCGTTTAACTCAGACATTTTTATTTAGACCTCATGGGCTTTAGGTGTCCATGGGTGACACGTATCGCTTGCCACCAAGTGTACTTGCCTTCTATTGGTATAAAAAAAAAAAAAACATATTTTTAGAGTGACTACAGCGGAACGAAATGAGCCATCTGATAGAATATCATCAAAATTGATCCAGCCATTTTGGAAACTGACAAGAGTGACTTTGTTCTGTACTACCGTTTATACACGCATATGCCTTAA
>JAOSYY010000008.1:907789-919451 GCA_025727935.1 Hebomoia glaucippe
ACATATATTTAATAGATATATAAAATTCTTGTATCACAATTTTAGATACCATACTGCCCCAAACGGTTTGACCCGACTTTGATGAAATTCTACATATATATTCTGTAGGTGTTTTTTTATATACTTTTATACCCTGAAATAGAACACCAACTCAAGCTTTTCCTTTGTTTTTTTGGCTAACATTTTTTTATGATTTAACTTTTTAAGTTTTAGTTATGGGTATAAAAAAGTATTACGAAACTCACTAGTTATTTATAATATCAATTTGCATCGATTAGTGCTTGTATTGTGCGCTGTGCGCGTTTCAATGTATGAAGTTACGTTTACTCGAAATAAAAATAAGGCCGGCAGCAGACCGTTACTACGTACAATTTATGAAATACGGCTAAACCCTTAAGGTTGTCATGGCGTCTAGATCTGCTGGTCTTAGAGGTGTCCATGGGAGACGGGAATCTCTTACCGTCACGTGAGCAGTATGTTCGTTTGTGTAAGTATAAAAAATATGCACTCACTGAGTTACAGCTGACACAATGAACATTACAAATTACGTATTGCAATAGTGTAAACAAGGGTGCGAGATGAAGTGCTTTAGCGAATCACGCCATGGCAAATTTTATTCTTGCATTAAAATTGGGGAGGCGGACTGTATTAGATTACTATTAAGCTTACGAGACACGTCACCCTTTCAATAGAAAAATGTTTTGTTCTTAATGGACATTAGTAGTATGAAATAGTTTAACGTAATATAAATTAATTAATTTTAAATGCTGATTTCTTGATTTGGGCGACAGTAGTCATTTGCCATCAGATGACTCGTACATACGAACATTCGTTTGCCCTCTTAATATAAAAACATGCTTATTATTAAATAATTTTTAATATTTTATCTATTTATATTTAACAAGTGGCTCATCCTGGCGTTGTACGCTTCTAATGTACTCTACAAAATCAGTGTACGTTGCCGTTAATACCATACAAAATTTATGTCGTGTTTCTAATAAATTTCGTTAATACTAACCTTGACTCGACAATTCGATGTATCTTGCGCAAAGTGCACGTTACCCAAGAAGACCAAGATTCCATTTTTTATTAAAGCTTAGATTAATGAACTTTTTTAACTATTAAAATTGACATAAAATATTTTTGCACTAAATCATTCAGAGTTCTTAAAGTTATCAAGAAACTGTAATCGAAATAAGATATTATTTCGATTTCTAATAAAATAATCAACACCATTTTATCCTTTAAAAAATGTAACTACCAAAGGGGTGCGTACTACACAATTCACGCCAAGTGCGTACCACATAATCTTTTTTTCAATTACTAAAAACACCTTATCGAAATGTAACATAGGATTTACATAAAGATTATCGCGCACGTGCAGCACTTCATTCTGAGTTGTTCAATAATAATATATTATTACAACAGAGAAAAACGGTATCCTTAAAAAATAATACACACATATAATCTTTTTTGATAATTCATTCTGACCGCTTTATCAGTTTATAAAAACATTTTGACTTTGATTAGCGACGTTATTTTTTAGAACTTTTACAATTCGTTGCAATAATGCCCATAAAGATATTATTAGCCCGTCAAATTCTTGATGCTACCGGGGTTCCGACGATAGAGGTGGACATGGTCACGGAACTTGGCTTGTTTCGGATTGGTGTGCCTTCTACCGACGTTAAGAAAGTAGCAGAAGCTGTACAACTGCGGGATAACAACCCAGCTGAGTATTTTGGTATGGGAGTTACGTCTGCCGTTAAGAATATCAATACAATCATTGCCCCGGAACTCATCAAACAAAACTTGGAAGTAACTATGCAAAAAGAGATTGACCAGTTTATGATTGCACTAGATGGAACTGAAAACAAATCGAGGCTAGGAGCTAATGCCATAATGGCTGTTTCACTTGTTATCGCTAAAGCCGGTGGAGCTAAGAAAGGAGTCCCATTATATAGGCATATCTCCGACATGGCTGGAGTGACTAGTATTATTCTACCGGTCCCACATTTTGTTATTTTAACTGGAGGAATACTCGCATCTAATGGGCTACCATTTCAAGAGTACATTATCATGCCTACTGGCGCTTCGTCGTTCGCGGAAGCAGTTCGTATCGGTTCCGAAATTTATCATTACGTAAAGAACATTATTAAGACTAAATATTCCGTAGAGTCTACGTACGTAAGTAATTCAGGAGGATTTGCAATTCCTTTAGAGAGTCACAGAGATGCATTATTGTTCCTGACAGATGCTATTAAACAATGTGGGTTTGTTGGGAAAGCCGAAATAGCCATAAATGCTGCTGCCACGGATTTATTTAAAGATGGCGCTTATGATTTGGAATTTAAAAATCCAAATTCAAATCCGCAAGAGTATATGTCGTCAGATAAATTGGCAGAAGTTTATTTAGATAATATGAAAGAATTTCCTGTGTGCTCTATAGAAGACGCGTTTGAATTCGATGACTGGGCAGCATGGTCGACTTTATCCTCTCGTACGCAAGGACAGATTTTTGGAAACGATCTAACACAAACGAATCTTCGTAGAGTTGGGTTGGCAGTTGAGAAAAAAGCTGGCAACGCTATCGCCCTGAGACTAAATCAAGCTGGTACACTTACAGAAATTATTGAAGCGTTTAAGTTGCTGAAGGCGAATGGATTTGGTATTGTAGTCAGTGATCGTTGGGGTGACACTGACGATTTATTTTTAGCTGACCTCGTCGTGGGCCTGTCTGCAGGACAAGTGAAGTGCGGGGCACCTGCACGCGGCGAACACATCGGCAAATATAATCAGATTCTTAGAATCGAGGAGGAATTGGGTGCGCTCTCTAAATACGCTGGCAAAAATTATCGAAACCAAATGCAATAGCGTGCACCTCACGCGGACACTTTTTTAATTTCAAGGCAGATGCCTTAATAACGAAATGAATAATTTATACAATAACACATTATGTGACAAGCGGTCTAATCACAGGAAGTTCTCATTATTTCTATTGTAATGTATTCTAAACTGTTATTAATGCACTTGTAAAAACGAATGGGATTAGGGTTGTCGCATATTGGCATTTTCGCTATAATTAGGACATGTTTTATTTCAAAAAAAAATCATAAATTACATTGAAAATTAAACATTTCAATTTGTAAGCCAACTATTAATTCTTTTATTATCAGTTACAATTAATATAATATTCTCTATTTTATCTTATTAGACACTAGTACAGGAATTTTATGCCGATCAACGACTTCGTCGGCACGGAAAAGTTATTTTTTTATTAGATAAATAGAATAAATTACCTTAGTTACATCTGTTATCTCCCAGTGAAAGTCCCGTCAAAATCGGTCTAGCCATTTCAGAGATTAGCCGAAATAAACAAACAGACTGACAGAAAAAATTGTACAATATTTCATTTTAGTATAGGGGCCGTGGGCATCCATATGCATTTAGTAAAAAGCGGTTCTCTTCTGATAACAACCGTAAATTCGTTTCTCCGCGGTTCCAGCAACGTCTTTACCTAACAGTGATTTACGAAATTAGCCCACGTTTACTTTCTGCCTGTGAAAGCAATCAAAATAGTTCCAGCCGTTTCAGAGGTTAACCAGAACAGACACAAATTTTTTATCACATTGCCGGTTCTATCTCCTTACTTTTAAATGCGTTTACATAAACGCCTTTTTGTGATATTACAAAAGACACTTCATTTTTAAATGTTTATAGCAGTTGATTAATAGAATGTTATCATTTTATCTAATGGCATAGGTCAGCCCTAACTCCCGATAGGAGTAAGGGACATAACAGTGTGCACGTGCGTCACCCTCGCTACACCCCAACAGCACCCCATTTACCGCGTTCGCAAGTTTAGTTAGCCCCCAGGGATTGTTTATAGATACTCTTCGGTATAATTGTTTATAAATAAAACTTAATATAAGGGTGTAAGCGGTTTAAGATACAATTAAGTGTATTTCAATTATCAATTAATGCCCACGATTAGATAAATTCAATCTTTAATGTATTGTGCTTGATTTTTCCGGTCTGTTCGTCGAGACGTAGTCGGCAAACTTATTAGCCAAAGAGCCAAATCTGCTTTTTTAGTAAACTTTTATTACACTAAATAAAACTTAATTTCATACTTGCCGTAGATTTTTGCGTCAGAGCCGCATTTTGCGGACCACTGGACTAGACAGACCGGAGAATTTCGGTGACATAATTATCAAATTGCGATCTTACAATAAATATCAACTTCTACGGTCTCTGTAAAATATTTGTTCACAATCTTTTCTTACTTGCTCGTTAAAGTTATAGAACAGTGGTGTCCAACCTTTTTCAAAGCAAGGCGAGATAAAAAATAAAATTTATATCAGCGTTACAAACATTTCATTAAAAGTTTGTAACGCTAATATAATACTATAAAGGGTATTTACTTTAAAATTATTTTTATCTCATTATGGAAATTTCACGTATTTCACATAAATCTTGTACTTTTTGGCCACCACTGAAAATTAATCTTTGAAAGACAATTTATTAAAATTATTGTCATTATCGCCACTTAGACAGCGCGGATAAAACCATAGGACGTCGCTAGTTACTACAAAAGATATATTTAATGTTGTTTTTTTACAGGCAGTAATTTTCAAACACACTCTCTGTCGTGGTCACGTCGGGGCGATCGACCGACAGGCGCAACATTACACGCCAAAATTTGGGTGCCAGAAGATCCGAGAGTATATAACAGCACCACCAAAGTTCTAGAAAAGGAAGAATTGAGATAGAAATAGTCACAACATCTGTATGATTATTATTTATGTTGTGGTCCATTAGTGATATAAATTATTTTAGAGCTAACAAAATTAGAAAGTAAGGAGGTACAGGAAAAGATATATAAAATTGTATGTCGGCTTCAAGATATTTTACGGACCAAACTTAATATTGTGAAACATTAAAGCAGTAGAGGAAGTGATAAGAAAGGTATGTTGTGTAATTTTAAACTTTGGTGAGAAAATAATAATTGCATTACAATGAGTAGATATATTGAAAACATCAGAGATAGCTAGAAATCAGAATTAAAATTTAGTGAAATACCCGTTCCTTTTTAACTAATAAATTGATACACCTTGCTTAATTTTTTAAGAGTTTTAGAACAAGATAGGAAGGTTAAGATAATGTCCTTAGAGTTAGGCTTAGTTTTAATAAGTAGTTTAAAATGTCAATGTTACATATTTATTTTATGTCTAGTCGAAGAGTAAAGATTTTAAACACTAAGTTGTATTTTTATTGCCTGATTCAATATACATACTTAATCTGTCTAATTTCATAATTTTATAACAAGAATAACTGCCCTGAAAATATAAAATAATATTGTTTAATTTTGCCTAATAACTACCTCCATCACAACAGGCATCAAATCAAATGAAACACGTCAAATTCTCCCTCTTTTTAGGGAAAGAATTAAAAATAAATGTCTCTATATTTGTCGTCTTCATTATTTAAATTATTGATCCGATTTTAAAAGTTTCGTAGCCCTCCAAATAACGCCATGAAAATTGTAGTTCTTAAAAGTTTATGGCATGCCATTTTTTTTTCTATATTATTGGGGGTAAACGAGCATACGGCAAGTGATCACCGTCGCCCATGGGCATCGGCAAGACCAGGGGACTTGGAGACTCGTTGCCGGTCTTCCAAAAAGGAATAGTCTCGTTTCTTGAAAGCCACCATATCGTAAAGATTCCGATAAGATGATTCCGCAGATGAATGCAATTTAAATGGACGATAAACATATTTTTTACTCTTTAGCTTTTCATTGAATGCATAAAACATTAAATAGAAAACTCCGGCTATAATCGAACTTCAACAGACAGGATAATTTTCCCCTCCGCAGATGCTAAATTTCCCAGGGTGAAGGTAAGCTGTTATCGTATTTTATAACGCTCCAATTATTTTATATTCTACACAATATATTTATTTCTTTGTATAAATCGACAGACCGACGAGACTAATATCCACTTGATTAATTAGTAATGTCTCTTAACATTTGAAAATAGATACCAACAGCACTTTACGCCCTTTCATCTATGAACGATTCTTCGTATCCCAGACGTCATAGTTTTTACAAATTTCTCCCGTACATTTAATACTCGAAAAACCAGAGCTACATGTTTAGGCAAATACATAAAGAAAATAAAACGCAAACGAGCATACAGTTCACCCGGTGGTAATAAGCGATTCCTAACAGGAGATTTAGAATTGTTGCCAACCTTAAGGCTTAGCCATGTTCCATCAGTTCGTTCTGCTGCAGGTCCTAATTATTCTACGAGAAACGCGCTCAGAACTTTATATTTCCATCTATGATTCGGCTTTCTTAGTTAATTATGCCGTACACACCATAACAGTACTTTCATTGTTTAAATGTATAGCTATAATTAAGTTTCTATTTGTATCACCACCCTTCCTCGTGAATTAAGTGTTCAATAATAATTCTTTGAATCTATTAAATTTTTTAATTTTGCAGAAAAATTATTCCATAATGCCCCACACACCTACAATATTGAACGAGACGTGTGTGCGTAATAATTTGAAAAACTAACGAGCTTCAATCTTATTGTGCAATTTTTTTGTATAGGCTCCATATTCCACTCAATCAGACATGGAGAATGCATGAAAATATTGAAGCCAGTATGCAACTATCTCAATGTATATTCGGATATTTAAGACAGTAAAATAATTGAAACAATTTTGTCAGTCTGCCTGCTATTTATAGCTAATTGCCCTCACAGGTAGCCAACGTCACGGCGCGTAACAGACTCCAGAACACACGAAATCACTGTCGTTAACATTGTGAGACACTACCACCTTCGTTAAAATGAATTCATCACGTGAGAAACCGCGGGGCTTCGCTAGTTTAAATAATATAAAGCAGTGTGCGAAGGCTCTCAGCGCTGAAAAGAAATGTCCTCTGGGCGGTCCTGGATCAATACTGAAGTGTACGCTGCTCATTGGTCCCAAATGCTCTTTCCCACGCCCTACTCAACACAAATAGACTGAGCAAAACGTAGCTTTTATCACTATTTGAGATGTTAAACCTCGCATTAGCGCCGAAGGTTTTTATCTAACAAATCGTGATATTTATAACTCAAAAATCATTGTCTGAGAATTATATTAATTTTACAGATTGCCCTAATGTCATTGGTGCAATTAAATAAAACACTCATTTCATTAGGTTTTTATTTGTATTATCAAGCCACAAGCCAACATGCGACAAGATGCCGTAAGTTCAGTATAACATGAGGAATATTTTAAGTATGATGTCATTAATAACATAATGCAGTCATTAGGAGAAGGCTCGATTGTCTAAAGTACTTCTACGGTAACATAAGCTCCATATTACTTCGAAATGTGGAGTTAATGTAATTCCACGAAAACATACATACATATGAAATTCGTATACTAGGTATAATTCACACTTTTTCGTCGTATCTATTTTGCTTTGATGCAAATTTTAGGGGCCGTGAAATATGGGCCTTATAATATACGGGGCTCCAATAATTATCATTTTAAGCATAAGCATGATATACAATATTGTTTGGCTGCAATTGGAAGACCTTATATAATGGCTGCAGCTGGGGGCCCTGTGGATATCCACGGGGCCCCCAGCTGCAGACGAAGTCCTTATAAACGTGCCCCTATATATTTAGTAACATTCTCTGTTTCAAAAAATACTGTATTAAGGACAAATTTAAGACATCCTTTTTGCTGACACCGGCGATCAGTAATTGAGCTTCCTGTCACTAGTTCTACCCATATTTAATCTTAGTACACACTGAATAGATTGTTAACTATAATTTATTGAAATATAGTTATAGAAACCGAATTAGATTAATGTTTGCTGAAATGATAATAATTTGAATAACTAATAGGAAAGTTGAGCAGATGACATAATTTAATTGGTTGAGCGCCACATTACATTAAATTATTTTGGGACTTATCTAAATCTCCGAAGTTAACAATAGTTTACATTTCATAGACCTTCTATAGATAACGATGGTAAAATTACAACTTTTATATTTTATTTTAACACATGCCTTACAAAAAATATAAGCCAATCTCATTTAGATATAAAATATTTTAAGACACACTTTTCCTATTTGTTTTGTACACTCATTAGCACTTTTTTATTTTTAGAAAAAATATTTTGTTAATATCTTATTCATATTTATTAGTTTTAAATAATTACTTTACCACCAAAAACTATTGCACTGTAGAAAACACATTAAAGTATATCGCTGCTTTGATTTGAGATTCCATATCATATTTTTAGTAATACTGTGATCCGATGTAAACGTTTAATGTGGTGGTTACCAAAATCGAAATGAAAGCGAGCGAAGCCGCGGACAATAGCTAGTTACAAAATATAAGTAACATTTGTGGCGTTACTTATTGGGTTGTCATGGGCAAAAATTAAATATATTACAAATTAGAATATGAGAACATTAGAACAGAACGGCTATGACACACACGGAGTATATATAGACCTGAAAACTCGTCTAAAAATTATAAGCAAGATGTATTATATACCATTTATGTATTCCTTATAATTCCTAAACCACGTCTCGTATCTTACAATGAAATAAACAATTTAATATCATATAATGTAGTTTATTACTAATAGTGCATCCTATATAAATTCATTCTATACTATGTGTATACTATTGGTCAAATTAAGTGACTATATGTCGTTAAGTATATATATTCATTATTTCTGGTTCTCAAATCAAAACAGCGATGTGGTCGATCAAAACCGCTGCCATAACAATTTTGTCGTAAGCCTTAGGCTTAATTTGCCGATCTTGGACTAAGACCAAAATTATATTTGCAGCATCTAACGATAGGCTTTTAATGATAATAGGCTCTTGCTAACATTTCTTTACGTCATGTAGAACTTACTGAATATTTTGTTCTATATTTTAAATATTCGCACGAAACTTACATGTATACTGCAAGATCGTGGAAATGTCTCCATGGACAAAGTTATTGTACAAAGATTGTACGAGCAACTATCATGATTTTTAATACAGTACCATCTATTCTTATAACAATTATTAATATAATAAAAGCAGCTGTTCTTTACAATGCAATGCGACTTGTCGTTCAGTTCAGACCTTGTATATTCAGGTACACATAGCAGTATGTAAAATTCATTGCAGTTGATCGAATAAAATATTACAAAACATGTTAGTATTATGCAATGGATAATCAATGAATAACAGTCAAAAATCACTTCGTTCTAGCACCAAGTTTGCGTCAATACATCGGTTTTAAAATTTCACATCAAGTGTTAGTGTAAATAGTGTTATTATTTGTATATATTCAAATACGTTTAACATTCCTGATTGATAATCTAATATCATAAAAGTGATTAAAAATAAAATCAACAATCTGTAATTGTAACATAAGTGGACGTTATTACAATGTTATATTATTACATACTACAGGGAGGTGGTGCGACAGTTTGAAATTCATTATCGATACTGGTGTTGGGATAATCGGTGAAAAATATTTATCGATATTCCTATTAAATATAATGAGTATACTCATGCTGATATTTTGAGCACATTCTTTTCTACAAACAGGTCAAGTAAGGCCGTCGTTTTAAAATTCAGCGTTTCGTTTATACAATGGCATCCCAAGCCTCATATATAATATAATTTGTTTTGTACTTATTTTGCACTTAGTTGTTTTTTCATTTGTCCACCAAACAATGAAATTAATTATCAACTGTAAACAATTAATATCGGGTACTCAATAATAAAGGTTATTTTCTAAGGCAATTTGGTTCACATTAGCAGGGATACCTATTCAAACATATATTTCTTCGATTTGATAAATTAAATATGGTGATGTCTCTCAAAGACCACCTCACTTACAATTAAAAACACTTTTCTAAGGCAGCGTTGAAGGTCTATATTATAATTAAAGTAACTTAAAGAGAAAATCGCGACATAACCAAAAAGCATTTATTATTAATTTATTGAAAAAAAGGCCTTAACAGTACATACCCGGCTTGTCACCGTTTTCCGCCTCGATTTTAAAACAATAATAACTATTAAAAGCAAAATTTGCATAAGTATGAAATAACATTTGTGGCGAGAAAATTATTGTTAAATGCTGTAATTTAAAAGTGGAAATTCTTAATGGATACAAACTATAAGGAGTCTACATAAAATGTGAAACTTGTAAGGTCTATAATATTATGTCAACAACTATATTTTAATATTAATTTTAATCACTATGGGCAAACTATTATTATAATTTCTAGGATTATATGGGCGATTGCACACTAGGTCACAAAAATATATTTAAGAAAGATTGTCTACATATACTAAAACTTCAAAAAGTCTATATTAATTTTTAGACTTGTTTTCTAAAACTAGACTTTGTTCGTTACATTTTAAAGGCGCTTTTGATCTAATTAGAAAGAAATTTTCTTTTAATCCTTACATTACAATAAATAACAACACTAATTGATCGATAACCTTAGTTTGTTTTTGGTTTTTCATTACTTTTTGCTGGCTGACAATACTTTTTAACTGCCATTTTAATGAGAGGTTTGTATAAGAACGGCCAAGGCAAAAAGAGCAAGAAACCAGAGAAATATAAGCTATAATACACTCGCCACCACTTCCAGAATATTTTGAGATCAAATGGTGCTAAACTCCAGCCCATAAAAACTATAGTATACGCTTTAAGTATGGTATAAAGGAGATATTTTAAATTTGAATTCCACATTACATTATAAACATCCGTTTTAGTTATTATGCTTTCCAATTCTTTCTCCATGTAAATTATGATGAATTCGTTGAAGAATGTCATATAGTAGCCAGAGCGGAGCCCGTGCCACAGAGCTAAGAAGAGAAGGGTGAAAAATTGACTGAGATGCCGGTTACCTAAAAACTTGAGCCGTTTGTAGATATATTCTGCTGCAAAGAAGTTCGTATTGCAATTGAAACTGTCTATGTAATGCTGGAATTTTGTAGCAGTTTCAAACCGCATCAGCTTAATGTTGTTACAGCCGTCCCATTTCGAGACTTCTCCTGTATTCGCTTTTTCCATTCCATTGTAAGACAACCCAAAACGTATGCATGAGGCTGTAAAAAGAAATGTTCTATAGACTAGATCTAATAACACTTGTTTCACAACGTTATTGAAAAGAAGGTCAACGGGACATAATAAAAAATGTAAAGAAATTGACTTCTACTCTGCTACCGTTCACTGTAATAGCTGTCGTTACCGTTTGGTCCGCCATTTTGTGAACTCATTAATTCTAATAGAATGCTTTCTAAGGGGCAATATTGTTTGTTTCTGTATTCCTTCAGTTAGGTGACCATGGAGCTTTGGAAATAATATATTTTTTCAAAATTTTTATATAAACGGTTAAAGTTACAATTCTACATTTTATTTCTTCACGCCAAAACAGACCGAACGTGTAACAATTTTTTAAAAAATGTTTTGTACCCCTGGACGTTAATAAATGTTTGTTATCTTGCTTCGTTGGCCTTGGTACAGTTATGGTCATATGACACTAGATCGACTGTCATTCTCGCAGTATATTCTATAAAACATCGTAATCTACTAAATGCTATTAATCAAAAATAATTGTAATCAGATA
>JAOSYY010000008.1:919551-937487 GCA_025727935.1 Hebomoia glaucippe
TCATCAAAATCGGTCAAGCCGTTTCGGAGGAGTTCGATTACGCACCCCGTGACACGAGAATTTTATATATTAGATTACAGCTATCTGTCCGTAACATTCCCGTGACAGACAGTCCAGCCGTTTCACACAGAAGCAGATAGATAAAAATAATTGTATATATCGTGATTTTGGTTTCAACGCTGTACATATTTTGGTTTGCATTTAGAAAATGCTGTATTGTTTACAAAAAGGCCCTTAAATTTAATTTAACCAGGATGTTAGGGGACTACTCCCGAAAACGAAGATAGGTAATAGCACTAATGACACCTTTGATGATGGGACGAAAAAGAATTCGTTCTTGACTTAAAAAAATCATATTTTAAAACATTTTTGAACGTCATTTACGCTCCATCATGTTAGTACATAAAATTAAAGTTTCATAAAAAATACATTATTTCTGAAAAAAAAAAACCAGAAATGAAATTATCGTTTTATTTAGCTGTACTAACGTTATGAAGCGTAATTAATGCTTAAAATGTTTAAAAAATATATTTTTTTTAGTCAAAATTGATTTTTTTCCGTCCCATCATCAAAGCTGTGTCATCAGTACTATCGCCTAACTTAGTTTTCGAGAGCAGTCCCCTAATACCAGTAATTAGTAAAGATTACGTACCTTGTCTAGCTGTAAGATCTTGTGGATCGTGTAGATACAGGCCATTTAGGCCACGTCCACACGATTTCCACCACCATCCACCTTTCAGCATCGACGCGCAGTTTAATGATGATCTATCATTATCCCTGTAATATATAACAGTTTCATAGCAAATAATTGACATAGAAAATGCGTTTCGGCTTCAGTCTACGAATTTCGGTATACTCGAAATAAAAATAAATAAGGCTGACAGAACGTCACTAACTAATGATTTAATGCAGCTAAGGCCTTAAGGCAACGCGTCTCCTAGATCGACTGGGCTTGGAGATATCTCGTCCTATCGTATAAAAAAGGAAAATATCTGATTATCTTTCTTGTCCACCTTCTAGTAGATATATCAAATGACTTTAAATAAATACCGATAATTTTGTAGGACATACATAATTGAGAGCCTATAAATTAAACTTATTTTGATACTTTGTGTCAGCTAGCTAATCATTGTCAGCGATATTTTAGCTGTTGGCGGTAGTTACATATATTAATTTCTTAACAATATAAAATTCTAATTTCATAAATTTATAGGCACAAACCTGACCTAGTAGGGACGATTTATTTAGAAATTTAACATTTAATGTCTACTTAAGTACCGTTCCAGCTTACCTGTTGTAAGTAGAGAAGGGGCTGTTGTTGGAGCCATACCAAGGATCGTTGAGAGAGTCCCCAGCATTACCTTCGTAACCATCAATCTCTAATTTGTAGTATTCCGCTTCTGAGTATATTTTGAAGTGCGAATACTGTGCGTATCTTGAATAAAATAAAACAATTCGTCATTAGTATTTATTAGAGATGCCGTACATAAGGCGACCTGTGCTGAAAATCAGCCCGTTACCCCGGCCTCTCACGGGTTTCATTAATTATTGCGTTTATTTAATTAACAGTTTATGTGTGAGATATCAATTTCAGAAAGTTATCGTCAAACAGTCATTAAAATCGCTTCGGCGGTTCTCTAGTTATAGTGTAATTTCCAAGTCTTTATGTATAAAAATGTGAGTTTGTTTGTGTATTACAGTTTGATGCCTGAACTGAATCGATTATGCTGAATCTAGTATTGAAATTTTGAGAGTCTGACAACCGTTATATTATAGGTTACGTTATTTTGCTAAAATCTTAAAAATATATAAACATTACCTATAGCGACATTCAAAAGATAGATGTTAACGAAACCATACAAATCGGAATTATGCTAGTAACATAGTGCCATGTTAAAATTACACTTTACCATAAAAGTACACTGTAAGATTTTTTTTGCGGACACTCAAAAGATCCGGCAAATATTGTATATAAATTAGTGGGGGTTGGTGTTAGAAGAATGAACATTTAGGCTTGTATTTTTTGATACGACATCATGTGAAAATAAAAAATTATGTCCAAAAAGCAAAAGTTTGAGCTTTGTAACTCGTATAATTTAAGGGTATAAAAATACATAATATATTCCCATAGCTAGTTACTAATATGTTATGAGAATTTTATATTTTATATTAGATTTTTACGAATGTGTGCTTCAAGTCTATATATATATATATAGGATTCTTTATATACATTGAAGTCACCGGATCCTACGGTACACTATATCTATACAGAAATATAAAATTAGAGTTTCTGTCTGTAATATTAAAGTAACTGCTTTTTGTTAAATGTACATAAATGTACATAGACCATATACAAAAATAACATATTGTATAATGTTTGTATGCTGCGCGTTCCCGGTAATCTCTGAAACGGTTGGACGGATTTTAATGGGACTTTCACTGTAGTTGATATAATAAGAATTAACATAGGATTGGGAAAGTTTGTATGTTTGTCTGACGGGCACCATTGGTAACGATATCTTGAGATTTGTTTTATAGTTTATGTATGAGATAAATACACAAAATCTTTAATGAACAAATCAGTTGAAATTCCTCATATAATTAATAACCTATGACGAATTGAGTTACCAATAATTCAAGGACATACCTTTTATTACCATCAAAATCTTCAAGTTCCACCCGGAGCATATAGTCATCATTATTAGTAAGCATATATATGTTTTCATTGCCAAGCCAAAATTCCTTGCTGGGATCGCCAAAGCCATTTTTGTAATCGCTCCAGTCCCGGTTAAAGTTCTCAGCTGGTGTTCCAAAATCATCACGACGGTGTATAACCTAAAATTATTTAGTCATTTTTTATTTGGAAGTTAATAGACTGAAGTCGAAAAACGGCATATGACGAACTGTCCACCTATGACAGGTGGTACGTGTTCCGAACGAAATTTATAAGCAATTTCTGTCGCCCATGGACGCCTCCAAGATCAGTAGATCTAGAAGACGCGTGGCTGAAATTGAAACGCCCATAACATTTCACTACTTTCCCATCTATGATCGGTGGTATGTGTCCCGGAGAGAATTTATAAATTATTAGGAATTCTTCCCACCACATTTAATACTCGAAATGCCTGTGTTTTTGACACTCGTCCGTCCACAAGCAGCCAGTACCCGAGGCAGAACACAAATTACATATTTTTAAATGCAACTGCGTTCCGACCGAGATTCAAACCCGGTGCTCTGGCGTCGCGGTTGTTTCAGCCAACCGCTACGCTACAGACCCCTCAAAAACCGTTCGTTAGAAAGACAAAATATTTCCTGTTTGAGGGTAGTCAATGATACTATTTATATCTTTCCACATAGATACATATATGGAGAGGCTTTTAGTATCTATTTAGTTGACTTCTGTATTGGAACCGGAAACAGCAAGTGCATAAATTTAAAATAAGAAACTCACCGTCCATCCACCATCGGCTACAGTTTGTTCACAGTAAACCTTCAGGAACCAATAGGTAGTGCCGCGAATTTGTAGATAGTACACACCCGAATCCCGCATGCCAGCATTCAATAAGTCCACACAGGAGTAACCCTGAAAAAAACAAATATTTTATTGCCACCGTATCTAAATTCGCGTGTACAATCGAATAACTCGAGAATAAGACGGTATTTTGGGTAAGCTGTTCGACAATATGGAAGATTGTTCGACACAGAATTCGTTGATTAGCAAACTCTAGTAACAATCTATGCCTGGCTATTCGCTATGGCTAGTTACGAATGTTTTAAAATTCAAAAAAATACTACAAAAATTTCTTGACGCAAATTGAGATTTTTATAAGTTAAAGTGCTTTTTAACTAGTGCAAAAATATAAGACCCCGACAATAGGGCGAACAAAATGGGTGCTAGATATCTGAGAAATATTTTTCCTCAATCAACAAAGGTACTTAAGGTGATTTGAATTTTACAATTTCAAAACAATTTCATGGGGTCTTTCACTCAATCGACTCGAAAACTTAAGTCTACCTTCTAGCCAGAATTAGATTGTAGAATTTAGGTATAACAAAACTGTGTTTTGAGCAATGAAAGGTTGCAAAATGCAGGTCAGCTCTTGGACTAAAATATTCGCTAGGGCATATAAGTCATAAGGAGAATTACGCAAGCAGCCTTAGGTAATAATGTACCATCGCGACGCGTGGCGAATGATATAAAATCATATTAATATGCACACTGAATAATATGCTAATTCAAATATAAAATTGTTATAAACATTGGTACGCATTGGTACTCGCCCAATCGTTCTGACGTTGTTTGATATCACTGTCGCTTTCATTTCCGGACGCTTCTTGTACTGTTTTGTAGAAACAAATACTTCTTCCCAGCGGAAGATGTGAAGAGAACAGCTGGTCCAGATTGGAGGAGCATTGCGAGGGCCAGGGAACATTGGTAATATTTATAAAACGCCTATATAAGCAGAGATAATGTACCGATTCATATAATACTCAGTAACTAAACTAAAAACAATCGGCTTGTTTTATTTTAATTTTATAAGAAGCAAATTTTAACCTAATGTAAAAACAATATTATCATGTAGAATATTGAATAAAACGCTGTTTGTTAAAAACATTATTAAGCGACGTCAAAAATGCAGGTTCTATGTTTGATTGTTAATTTTTTAAATATTTTCATCGAATTCGCTGCCGTTTGTAGACCTATTCTTAAAATTATTTTGATTCCCAGTACCCTTGAGATGGAAATGTAATCTATACGCTTAATTAAAATCGAAACGTCTGTCTGTAATATTAAAAGAATAACTTTGATATTAATTCATACAGAAGTACTTCTAATAAAATACAATTAATGTTTCTGTTTTGTCTGTTTCTTATTTCGGCTTATCTCCGAAAGGGATAAGCCGATTATGACGGGGCTTTCACTTGACATCTAACCTTATAAGGAATAACGTACGTACCTATATGAAGATAGCATTATATTGTTTAGTAACAAAAATTAGAGGCTCACTATTTCTTTCTAGACTTATAATAAGAAATGAGGAACGAAAGTGATTTGTGCTTCTTTGGCATAATTGCTTAACGCCTTATTATATACCACGTTTGTCTTTGTAATAAGACTGTCAATATTATGAAAGTAAAACAAACAAGGTTACAGTCATAAAGATTTTCAGGCTACTATTCAGTTTTCAAATTTAATTTTAAAAGTTTATAAGACAGAGCCGTTGATCCCATTAATGCTTTCAAACAATTCGTTATAAATAAGAAATATACGATTTTGTGTTGAACCCTACCGATTACCTAAATGCCTGTTTAACTGTAACATCAAATAATAAATAAGGCTGGCAGTAGAACGTCACTAAAAAAAATAACAAATGAAATAATATAGCTAAGGTTGCCAACGCGTCTTCTAGATCTTGGATGAGTCCATCTCCGACAGGAATCGCTTTGCGTAAGTGAACTGTATGCTCGTTAGCCTTCCTATCGTATAAAAAGTAAAGAAATAGTAGTACAATAGAACACTTACTGGATTGTCGTTCAAATAAAATTCATAAAAATTAAATCTGGATTTTAGCATATTGCAACGAATCGTCATATATCAGATTTAGAAAATTGCACAGAATTGTTTTAAAAATAGCTCAATTTTATTTTTATGTATACGACTACATTTCAAATAATATTATGTGTTTTTGTAATACATGTATTTATAGATTTTTAAATATAACAGGGTTGCAACACTTGTCGGTGGGGTCTGAGCGATAGATAGCAATTCTCAACTTTAATGCCTAGTGTTAAGGTTCACTTTCGTTAAACGATCTCGAACAGCTTATAAGATGAAAGAGAATTTGCGACTTTGTTTAATGCTGTAGCTCATTCAAGAAAACCGTTGGCATACAGTATGCCCAGATTTTTTAAAATTTAATGAAGTAATTAGATAGTATGGTACTATGCTATATACTAGTGTATTGAGTCGTAACCCTGAAGGAGCTGTGCATTTTCTGGCGGTATTGAGAGTTACCGTTAAATTGAAAGAATTGTATTACATGGGCAATAAGGTATGCCAACCAAAGTTAAATAATTAAGACATTTTAGAGGTGCTGTCGTTAAATCGAATGTCGCTATACAGACTATATACTATACTTTCTTAAGAATAATTCAATTCTTTTCATATAAAATGAATATTTAAAACAAATTCAAGAGAATCTATATCATTGAAGCATGAAATTTGACAAACAAGTATTATCGAAATAATTAACCAAATACTTAATATAGTATCAACTTGAATGAAACCAAGGTAAATAATGAAATGCTTTAACGGTAAACCAATACAATGATATAAATTTACGAATATAATTTCAGCAAAGCCTTATTTCTCAACCCGCATAATTCCATAAATCCTATATAACGGCATTCTGTCATTGACAACCTGTATTTAATTTCAATCGAAATGTTAAAATTATAAAACAAATAGACTAATAGATAAAGCCCTTTCAGTGGTACCTATAGCAGACTATAGGAAAATATTGAGCAAGGCTTTTAATGTAGAGTTCTGGTTCCCGATTGCTTCACCGTCGAACGTAAAAGGTATGAATGCAGGTAGCTACATTACTTATGTATCTTTGAGTAGGTATATTTTGGCCGCAATAGGCAGGTTGGTTAACCGATCTTATTAAAATTCCGTTAGTAGACTATGATTTTCGATTAAAACACGCCTTAGTGCTTAATTAACCTAAAACAAATTAATTTGGCAGAATAGTACATAGTTAGATATTTGACACAGAACATTCATATTAGGAAAATTAATTCTCAGCAACATAAGATATATTTGCATAATAATTATAAATATATTATCTATATTATACAACACAGTACTACTACTAACTAGTGGTTCCTCGTGGTTTTACTCGTGTTAATTTTATATAAACATTATTTGTTATGTCAACCTTTACCAATAAACGATATGTTTTACGATCTTACGGTACCCTAATTATTTTTACACAAATATACGTAGCTTACATACCATTAGCTATATCTAACAAAAGTCGTGCCTGGATCTAATTGTTTTAGAGATTAGCCGTAACAAACTGACGGAGGAAATTTTTGTTTGTACGTATCTATTACGTGTCAAACGTTCATATGCATTTCAAAAACCGTTAGTTTGGTATTACAACCAGACCTCAATGTTTACAATATATTAGTATAGACCATAGGTCTACCGTTACGTACAATACGTTACGTATTAGTACGGCCCTCGTTACAAGAAAACTGTAAAAGCTCCAGTACCCACTAGGGGCCGGTACCATCCCCTTTAGAAACCTAGAGTATTTAGTGAAACTTTATGCACAGCCTGAATAACGAAATAGACTCACTTTGACGTCTTTGTAGTTAGCGACAATTTCTGATGCGAAAGTGTTGTTGCCCACAATGGGCTTGTTTTTGACACTTGGGAAGATGATGCCCCCCTTGCGACTGGTGGGGCGAGGGCTAGTTGGCCCCGTACTAGCTGGCGTGACAGTCACTGTGGCGCTGGCTGGGCTTGTACTGGAGTTACTGGGGCTCGGGCTGTACGTGACACCAGAATTAGATAAAATAATTGTAGATGATATTATCGGTAGGTTAATCGCACTGTACTTAATACTTATACTAGTGTTATTATTAATTTCGCAAACATAATTCGCACTCATTATCGCATTTTCAAGACATTCGCTTAATGCTTAATATAGAGAATGATGTCACCTGTTATATGCTGTTGATGTGGGTGGTGTTGTAAAGGCGGCGGTACTGGTGCTTGGGTCAGTCGAAGGCTCGTCCACTCGGTATCTGTTAGGTGCATATTCAACTAGCCGATCAATAGTTGGGTCAAGTAACAGCTCTGCAGGTACTGGACGCTGGGCAAGAGTAGCAACGTCGTCTTCTTGTTTCTTCAGACGTTTCTCTACCATATCTAAATTTTCAATTATAAGATTGGTTTTCACTCGCAAGTCGTTATGAATTTGGCCAATAGCTCGTTCTTGTCTTTGAGTTTGTGTCAGAAGTTCATCTGATTTCGGAACTAGATCGTCTACAGAGCTTTTCGTACCAACGACAACGTCCCATACTTCGTCCATTTTTTCCGAAACACTCATCATTGGGATAATTTTATTGACTAAAGTATCAATTTTGTTAGCTTTCGAAACTGGCGAAGGCGTGCTAGTTGCAGTTCGATTTTTGAAAATATTGTTTATGTTAATTGTTGCCGATTCTGGCTCCACAATTGCTGCGTGGACATCAGCCATCATATACAATACTTTTCCTAGATTTTCTGAAACAAGGTTAATATGGAATTGCAGTTTTCTATCAACTGTTGTCATCGATGTTCGTAACTGATCTACCTCTTTGGTTATTTCATTAATAACTTCTGTATTTAGACCTTTAGCAATTTCAATAACATTAAGATTAATAGGTTTTTTCTCGCTTGCCTCAGCGTTAATATCATCGACCGGTAGAAAATTATTGTCAATTTGTGTTTTGAGACCAACTAACTTTGTATCAATATCGGATACTTTTTGATCTAAGGACTCCAATTTTTTATCTAACAACTGGGTATTGCTTATCTTATTATTTTGTTTTCTGTTTATATTCTCCGTGACAATTTCTTCTTCATCTTGGCTAATCCTACTGAACAATTTTAAGTCTAGATTTCCAAGTTTAGATATAATTGCGTCAGTTTTATGTATGTTGTCATTGACCCGCGAATCTAAGGCCTCCACTCTTCTCATGAGGTGTTCGACAGCTTTGTCTAAATTTTCTATCCTTTGTAATTTCGTTTCCAAGGTGCTCACGATGACTTCGAATACGTTAAAAATGTACTGCTCCCTGAAACAAAAAGAAAAATGTTTTACATATAAATACATAGATAGTAAGAAAATATTAAGTAAGTACTATCGGCAAGAGAATTATTAGAATTATTGTTTTTAAAGAATAACATATATTTGTGCAGATTTTTGAATTTAATTTTGTTTCTGTGATAAATGTGAAGGGAGGAAAAATGAGTGTCGGTTCCAATACGATATAATAAATGAGTTGCCACATAATATTGGCATTGCAAAAGGTGCATTTTCTTGATCGTGGACAATGTGAAGTATTTAGATTATCTATAGTCCATAACTGTTATAATAATTATATAAAGCATTTATATAATAATCATATCTCTTATTATTCCAATTTACAATAGTTTAAATTAATTATAAAAAATACAGTGTTCACTTGCAACATAACCTTTGTGAGTGAGCTTTATTAAATAATATATTAATTTTATTAATAGCGTCGTTTTTATTTTCGATGGACGGGTATGAGGCTCGCTTGGATAATTTCTTGTAATTTATATAACCTACATATATTTCTGTAAATAACTCTCAATAGTCAAATAAATAATATGAAACACAACAAAATATAAGTTAATAACGGAAAAAGATATATAATGTAATCCATTCTTCCATCTTCTATATCCATTCTGAAGTTATTAAATGCTAGAGGCGTCCCGCGGCTTCGCCTGGGTTAAATGCATGTATAGTATACATAATCTCAAAAGAAGTCTCTTAATTATAAATATTTACTAGTAAAACTGATCAGCAGAACTTCATAAGCTTTTAAAAGTTTACACCTATTTTTCTAGCCTACGCGTTAAGACTTCAACTATCTTACAGAAGAAGTCCTATTGAAATCAGCCCAGCAGCTTCCAAAAACAGCCAGAACAAATTGACATAATGTAAAAAATATATAAATATCTTTGTTAACCGTTTACAATTTTATATGCATTTAGAAACACTGATATTTTAATATTCAAATTAGAGACATTAGTTATATTTATTGTCTAATATTATACTGGATACGATCAAAATATACCATTATCAAATAAAACAGCGTTTAATAATTCAAAAGTAATTCATAAACTTTGCAAGACAAGGTTGTAAAATTAGGTTATTTCGTGCATCGTTTTTATGTTAGTTAAATTCATATAGTTCGCCGCATTGACTCGGTTTCGACCGTAATGTACAATATTACGAACGCAAAATGGTAGTTGCGTAGTCGGTTGTACGGAGCTTGTTCTTTCGAGTTAATTTTGTCGCCTGTTTATGATATTATAGTTGCAATTGCACTGGTAGGAGGTGCAACCTGCTCCATATTACGCAAATCTACCTTAAAATTATGGGTGCTGTCTGCAAAGTAGAGCAGTATTAAAACATTTATTTAACCGTTCAATTCGCCAGCCAATATATTGCACAATTTATTTTCTTCCTTATTCTCAAGGCTTTTCTGCATCTATACAAAAACTAAATAAAAATGTTTGCAATATTCATAAATAATTCTAAATAACTTGGAAACTCTATATAACGATGTTGAATTTATTGTGATTTATTTCGTTGTTTAGAGTTTTCGTTAAATCGAGAAACACAATTTATAAAATTTGTGCCTGTCGTCCGTGAAGTTGTTTGCTTTTTGTTCTCAGTAATATCCGAAACAACTAAATGGACTTTGACGAGACCTTCACTGGCATATAGCTAATGAAATAGCGCGTAACGTTTTTTTTATGTTAGAAAATACCCATGAAATTCTATCAAACACTTACCCATTTAACAAATTAGATATTTTGCGGTATATTATTAAATAAGCTGAAATAGTTAAGGTCCACCAGTGACTAATATACATTAAATATTCATTCATTAAAGAAGACCGGTCACGCTAGAAACTTAGATATAGGCCACTAGAGTAGCCCATTACTCCTACATATAGAATTCTATTAACTCGAGATAAATTCAACCCACAACATGTCTCGAAACAGGAAGAATTTTCTTAATAGCACTAATGTATGCTTCAAACAACGAAGCTGCCGTTATGAAATGCCAGTGGGAATTCTTATGCAACGTATAACTTATTTTAGAGGACTGGTTTACGGTTTTCGTCCCGGGCTGATACGGTAAAGTGAGTGGCTTGATAGGAGCTAATCGTACACCGACCGATGGTACTCAGTAACGACGTGAATGTGGCTCAGGGCCTTGTATGTCGAGCGCGCAACCAGCGCAATACTTTGTCATTTGCTATTGTAACTTGTATCCCGATAGATCTGCTAACACAATACCACGCTCGAGTTGTGGCAAAAGCTGATACTATTTTAGCTTCTCAAGTGCTTATTTCATTATTATTTTGTGTTATATAATTTATGTATAATGAAATAAATATATATAAGTTTAGTTTATTATACAATTATATCCATACAAAAATAATGACAATGTCAAATAGTTTGTAAACAGTTTTTTTTTTCATATATTTCAATGTACAATATATATATATTATAGTACAAAGTTCTGCTGTACCATAAAACTATCTAATACAATAAAATGTATATACCATACGTATAACAGAAACACAATTTACATTTCTGTCAACTTAATTCGGTGAAACTGCGAAATAATCGAACCAATTTTGAAGGGTCTTACACCAGTAGATAATATTATAAGGAATAACTTACTGCACAGTAAATTCTTAAAAAATCTTAACGTTTTCTATAATCATTATTATATTGCTTAAACCCATAAAATTCTATACGTGTGTATAGATATCTTATTGTCTGACTTCGCGACTTTACTTTCAATTTTGACATTAACAATACTTTAGACATAAATTAAGATAACTGAAAACGTCGGGCACTTCTAGAAGGTGTATGTACAGTTAATATATTAATATAATTATAATTTTAAAGCTGTCTGCTATCGATTTATTTGTGAGAGAATAGACCTTGTGGCTAACAGACGGTACTTGCAATGAGGTTGTCAGGTTTAATATGTAAGCAACGAGTATGTTGTGCGAGCGAGTATTAATCGAGATAATATTGAACTAACTAAACTGCATTCAATATATTATCTGCTTTGAGCAAAATGCTGCAATTTATATGTTGCCATTTATGGATTATTTAAATCAAATGAAATATTCGTTTAATTTAATCCGAAGGCCAACTCGTGCTCTACATAAGTCTCATATTGTTTTTTACATTTTCTTTTCATATATTCATAAAACGGACACAGTGAAAACTCTGTATAACCAAATATAAGTTACTTCTTTTATCAGATTACTGAGAGATCCCGGTAAATGGACAGAAACGTGATATTATTTAGCAAAACACTATTCGTATCTTGAACTACTTGCATACGTCTGCTTAGAGCAAACTTAGAAGGCTCTATTTAAAACTCTATAACGACGTTATTCGTTATGCAGAGTAAGGACGATGTTAAATAGAGAGGCATTGTATGTATAAAATTATAAATATAAGGGAGTTCGTTGTTGTACTTTGTGTTGTTAACTTAAAGTCTCATTACTTGATGTGTCAAATTACAAAGAATTTTGAAAACTGAACAAAGTGTATTGCCCAAGTTCGCCGGTCTTAATTAGGATTCATTTGAGATGAAAGATTCAACCGATTCTTATTATGAAATATATAATTATTTTTTAACGTGGTATATGCAAGTAATATTAATAAGAGTAACACAGCGTGCCTCGTCATAAATTGATAATTGCATCGTTGAAATGAAAGACGATGATTTTTTTTAAACTAAACTTACTTCAATTTATATTAGTGGTGATTTATTTTAATATTAACATTTTGCAATAGATTTGGTTTATCAAACGATTAAATACAGAGTTTTTTGGGACTGCTCCCGAAAACGAAGGTGGGTACTAATGACACCTTTGATGAAGGGACTCCCTAAAAAAACATTTTTAATAATTTTTATTGGAATTATTTATGCTCCATCTTGTAAGTACAGCTAAATTAAACGATAGTTTCATAAGAAATACATTACTTTCCTAAAAAATAGACCAGCAATGAAGTATGATAATAAAAACATCTGGACTAACCTGATGGAGCGAAATAACGCTAATAAAACCTTTTAAAAATATGGTTTTTTTCCAGGATGGAATTTTTTTCCGTTTCATCATCAAAGGTATCATGAGTACTATCATCTGTCTTCACTTTCGGGAGCTGTTCCCTATCAGCCTGTTTACTACTTCAAAATACTTTTAAGAGTGTGTGAGTTGAGATTAACTCTAGAAAAATTAGTAAACACGGTTTTAATTGGAAAGTAATGTAAATGAATAATGAAAGGGCGGTGTAATTAGACACGTGAACGTTTATCTCTCGATTACGCAAATAAGTGACGATTTAATTCAAGGCTTTGAATGCGTGCCAATTACGAATTACATACAAACGTATCCAATCTTAAGAATACTACATGTAAATCAATTAGCATTGCAGTAGTTGGGTAATAAGGTATTTAAGGAAAAGTAATTGTATTTACATGTAATGTTCGTAGTTAACCGTTTTATTCTTTGATTTTCATAAGATATGGCCAATATAGATATGACGAGAAATTTTGAATTGTTTCTAACGATTCGTAAAATAAGGTTGTGTCCATTTTTAATTCCATTCCCGAGCGGCATTTGCCCGTTGCGATTCAAGAGCGTATTTTGAAAGTAATAGAAAGTGTGAAAATATCTGTACATTTAGTTATCCAATGTCAAAATGGCTCAACATATTACCTCTGATACGGAAGTCATTTTGCAAAAGATTCGTGAATAAAGTCACATGTCCCATTAAACCACTTTTAATGATTTAAATAATCATCGAATACTTATAAATTTTACTTAACAACCACGTTCACGTTAATTTTTAAACAAAAATGTACCTTAAACACGTTCCGCTTACTTAAAAGCTACCATGTCACAATTAGACGCAAAAAATCACTATTTTTGCAAGGGGTGAAAAATACACTATACCATTTTAAAAAATACGTTATAAATACATAAAGGAAACGAGTTTATGCTATACCAAAAATTAAAATACCACTTGTTTATTGAGTAGGCTACATTAGAAAATATATTTAAGAGGGTTGTACGGGACAAAGGTCCCCTAGTTTAATATAATATATAATACCCAGTATATTTGTATTTATTTCGAGGATTCGCCAAATAGTTTGAATTAAAACTTCACGATTTTCCCATTTACAAATAACGGTTCGTGACCACGAGCTAGTTTAAATATAATTTAGTAATTCTTCCCGCTATACATAAAAATAAATTTCATATCCCGTAGACGTCGTATCATCCACGGGTGATACGACGTCTAGTTCACGAACTGATGTAATAACTTCGCTAATTGTAAGAAGGAGGTTATTATGAAATAAAATTAAGAAAGTCGAGTAGAACATTAAAAATATTGAAGATGAATTAGAAAAATCAATATCAATTCTGATTTAAAATAACCAACAGCTATTTGAAAGTATGGAGTCGATTACAATATTCTAAGTAATACAAAACAACATCTGTGGGTTTAGTTAGTGCGTCTATAGAAATTGTAGCGAACGTGTTCGCAAGGCCAACTAATCATATAAAATCTATATTTATTGTCGTATCAAAATAAACCACAATAAAGCCTATATACTTACAACAGAAGCGCAATTTATAAAATGCCTATCTGTTTCCTCCAGGTAATCTCAGAAACAGTTAGACCGATTTTAATAAAACATTTACTGGATGTCACGTCGCATGACATAGACCACTTTATTATCACTATCGTGTATACATAAAGTCAACGCGGACGAAACCGCGGGGCGCCGCTGGCAAAGTCGAATAGCCTAGCTTTTGCGCTCTGCGTGTTATAAGTTTTCAAGTAATCAAATGAATTCTACTGGAGTAATTAAACTGAATATAATCGTTTTTATTGAATATACACATATTTATAGTGCAATTTTAACGATTTTAATTACTTTTGGTATATAGAGTCTGTAATTTACAATATAATCGAGGTTAATTCTATGAACTTCGTAAGCGAAAGCTCAATACCATTACGCCTTTCGTTGTATCTATGAATACTATAAATAGAATAATTAATTGATATAACTATATAAACAAGATTGAACTATCTATATTAGTCATTATAGATCTTCATGGCTCATGGAGACCAGGTGATCTAGGAGACGCATTGCCTTAAGACCTTAAGACCTATAATCAGTTATTAATTTACGACCTTCTGCTACGGTGTAATTTTTATTTCGAGCATTCGGACTGAAGTAACACGCACACTCGAGTATTCCATCTATGAACGTATGTGACTCGGATGGATTTTTTTATGTACCTACTAGTTGACCCGACAAACGTCGTTTTGCCATATAAATATATAAGGTTGTAAGTATTTTTTAATTCTGTATCATACATAGGGATGGACCACCCTTAACACTTAGGGGGATGAAAAATGAATAGTAGCCGATTGTCAGACCTACTGAATATGAATATACAACTTCATAAGAATCGGTCGAGCCGTTCCGGAGGAGTATGAAAACGAACATTGCGACACGAGAATTTTATATATTAGATTGCCGCGAGTAAAATTTCGAGATACTGCTAAAACATATATACATCGAATCAGTTCGGACGTAACCGCGGGGCATAATTGTATCATAGACCGCGGGTGAAACATTAAGTCAGCCAATCTAATAGAGCAATATTAAAGTAAGGAAAAGTTATGTAATGTGGCAGTGGCGGCATTTAGGAGACAATATGTATACATTTCTTGCTGCGAAGGAATGGGGTCGTTATCCCCAAGTGATATTTCAAACTGGAAACATTCTCCATGAAACGAGAAGTGAATTTTCATTTCTATTATAAAACGAGTATACGATATTTTTGGTATTTTAACATTTTGTTTAACTTGAGAGTTGGTGTGCATTATTGTTTGAGGTATTATGCTTAATATAATTCTCTACCTGAATACAACAAACAATTGTCGAGTTAGAGGGTGCATGGTTCATAAAACGTTGTCATAGAAATATTTGTGCCTAAAAATAGTTATTTATAACGATTAATACAAACAAATAACTAGTCAACTCCATATACCTACTTTTAAGGACAGAATCCAACTTTCTCAAGTCAAAATTTAGACATGAGCACATCAAAAAATACGGGTAACATTAAAAATGTCAAAAGTAAAAAAAAACATTCCCGAACAATGACGAATCTTGCTTCACTACATTTTCATAACAATAAACCGTATTCTGTAGAAATGTAGTTCGTAACATTCATTCGTACAGACATAACTCCGAGTGGGTACGTATGATTGACATCGGGTGGTCAGAGAAAGGCATTTACGCAACGAATCATTAATTCCTTACGACTTAAATACGAAGTGTATTCAACTTATTCACCATGCTGGAACTATGTACCCAAGCACTAGTTGACTCGCGTAACTTGATAAGTAGCGGGGCTATGCTAAAAGAAAGACTTACGAACGCGCACGTTTCCTTTTATACTCTAAGGTTTATTTCCCATCTATTTTTAATGTTTACGCAGCGCACATAGCCGAATCGCAATAGGGACTGATTGTACCCGTCTATACTAATATAACGAGTTGCAGAGTTTGTTTATTTGAATGCGCTAATCTCAGGAACCGTTGGACCGAGTTGAAAAATTATTTCAATTTTGGAATGTACATTTATTATATTTTGAAAAAAATTAGGGAAACTTACTAAAAGTCCAATAATGTAACCCAAGGTGAGAGCCGCTGGCACAAGCTAGGTGTTATATACTTTATTTAACCCTTTTATTATTAAGGTAGAACATAAGTTCGTGTGAAACAGGACACCGCCAGTATTAAAATACGCCTAAACGTCAAATACAGAGATATTCGAAGTCTCAGGGTTAAACAGGTTTCCATTTAATCAAAATCACAAAAATATCTGTTTGAGAATGTTCAATCACTAGTAAATTATCTTCTGTAACTATAACTTTAGTTTACATAATTTTTTGCGCCCTTGAAGAGATAACGTCCATACAAAGGGGACTTTATTCTTTGGTCGATTCTACTTTGTATACGCTATTTGTTCAAGAAACATAATCGTAAAAATGTCGACACTGTTTTAATCATTACGCTGTTTCAACCTGACAAAAAGGCCGGCCAATAACAGTTGGTCGAGTGCAAACGTAGCTTAGCGAGAAAGTACAGCGATTCTGAAAGGCTTCGAAAAGGTTAAATAGCAATTCTTGTAGATTTTGTCGTTTACGTGACCCGACTAACGGCCGTTACATGATCCGAACCACAGCCTTCATTTGTTTAATGAATGAAAAATAAATCGCGAGTGACCTCAAAAATCTAGAACAGGATTTAGAACTGTTTTAAACTGACTGGATCCCAGATGTGCCCTTCTTAGCTACAGTCTAATTCGCGCTACGTAATTCAGGGTTAATCCCGCTAAGACAATGATTGTTAGTAACGTGAATTACTGAGTCTGGTGGGTACCACGAGGATAAACGAGACTAGCGATTGCCCGCTACTATCCTCGTCTCCATGGCGAATTTCTTCAACCACTATTTGTTCTCTATGATATTTTTGTGAAGAGGCATTGAATGTTCGCGCGAGTTCTACTGTATTATTAGATATTTTCTCATACTATATTGAATCGGCTGACAAAATAAATCTAAGTTAGCTAACAATTTAATAACGTCCTTGATTCCTTTGAAAATGCGGAGAGCGGCGTATCTTGGTGTTTACCCATTACAATGGCTTACCGGTGTCTTATCAATCACTAATGTTTATTATCCACAATATGACCTCACAACTAAGTCTCAATACGAGGTAACTCAGCATAAAACAAAGGGGCTTTTAACAAATTAAGAACGCACGGCCACCTCTCGCACGAACAATGGGATTTTCAGGAGTTTTTCTATAGCGCATAACAGTAATTATACGTGTGGAATAAATTGCACGTAAATACTTTTTAAATGTCTGCTTAATTACAAATTTTGTTTATATAAGTTTAATGTCCGATACTTTTTATACGATAGGAAGGCAAACGAGCATACAGTTCACTTATGTTAAGCGATTTCTGTCGCCCATGGACACCTCCAAGATCAGT
>JAOSYY010000008.1:948583-969147 GCA_025727935.1 Hebomoia glaucippe
TCGGTATTCAATAATAAGAATTAGGATCATTAAGTTTCTAACTGCATGCAGGCTACTACAGTTTTATAATAGATTTTTTAAATATAATAGATTTGAAGGGTCAAAGTTTCTCCGGTCCCTCAGATAAGCACGTGCAGACGAGGGTAGAGGCGTGAAGTCACAGTGAGTCCCGTGGAAACAGATATTCGTTAATAAGCCCGAATAAACACAGGAAGACGAATAAAAGCGGTGTTTCGATACTATAACCTCAATTTTATTCATTAGTATGGATAAACAAAAAACAGCACAAGAAACATTATATCTGAGATTTAGAAAAATACTCCCGTCGCAACAACAGCCGATAGTTTTGCTCAATTCACGAACCATTATGACATTGGCTGTTATGGCATAAATGAACATTAATAATGATTGGTACAAATAGCAATGAATAATTTGTTGTCGCAAGATAGAACCGCGATAAATCTTAAGATGAATTGGGCTAACGTTTGTTAATTGTTGTTTTATTTACATGCACATATAATATATAATAGTTTAGTTTTAAGTAACATCCGTTTTTATTTATATATATACAAATATATGAGGTGTCTGTTGCTCTGGTCAGTCAGAGCAAAACAAAGTTTCTATACATACGCATATGTACAGTGTTTGTTACAGAAACTCAATATAACATTTCGTATGTATAATAAACCATCTGTATTGTGACTGTCCGCGTGGACAAAATAATTAATTGTTTAATACTTATATTAATAAAAAGTTTTTTTAATAAAATTAGCCTAAGTTACTCCTTATTACGTCAGCTATCTGCCAGTGTAAGTCCCGTCAAAAGCGGTCCAGCCGTTTCAGAGTTTAGCCGGAACAAACATATAGACAGACAAAAAATGTTTTTGCTTATTTTAATATTTAAAAACACACGCTTCAATTTTATTCCTACAGATTACCGAATAATGTCGAAAATAATATAATAATGTGTAATCAAACAAAATAAACGTTGTATCCAATTAAAATCTTGCAATGGAATCTTTGAAGATGACCAAATGCGAAACATATCTTAGGTGTATTCAATGTTCAATACTAAAATGGAAACATGCGCTTATCTGTAACAGTCCTTATGTATCGGTTAAATATCCAAATTCCTAAGAAACATCTTCAAGCTCCTTTGGTGTGTATCGTACAAGGTCATATTACTATATACAACGTCCGAGCCATATGAGGAAACTTGCGTTAGTCATTAAGTATAAGATGAATACGAATTTGAAATTTATTTCTAAGTGACATTAAAGAACAATAGACAACAATTTATGCCGTATAACAGGTATTTTTCGTGGGAAACGCATTCGCTGTGATAAAATTGTAATATGTTTCCTTTAAAGTAGATCTTATACATGGTGTTTGAGGGACTGTTTGCGAAAACGAAGACAGGTGATAGTACTAATGACACCTTTGATGAAGGGACGGATTAAAATTCGATCATGACTAAAAAAAACATATTTTAAAAATGTTTTATTAGCATTTTTACACTCCGTCATGTTAGACAAGCGGTTTTTGTTATTATGTTTCATTGCTGGTTCTTGTATTTAGTAAATAAATATGTTTTAAATGAAACTATCGTTCCATTTAGTTGTACTTACGAGATAGAGCGTAAATAATACTAATAAAAAGTGTTAAAACTATGTCTCTTTTCGGTCGAGCCGTTTCGGAGTAGTTCAATATATATTTTTATTACAGGGCGATTTTAACGTAATAAGAATCATTTAATAAATAAAAATTAGTACATTAATTTTATTTAGTTTGTCTAATTATGTTTATGCGTGATGATGATGATGAAGATGATTAAATAAAAGTAAACTTACGCGTTTATTGCGAGCGATTAATTTGTTATACATAACATAATACTAATATATTTTATGTACACTATTGACCGAGTGTTTCATGATTGTTTGAGCCGGACGTACCTAATTCTTATTACTTATAGTTGTTATTGTATTTTGTGAATGTTGCCAACGCCTTACAACCTTATCAAGGACGCCACGTAATCTTGATAAGCGGCCAATCTTAAACAAAAGCTTGATTTGTATCCATTCTTATTGTGTACATTAAACAATCTATTTCCATTTTAAAATTATCTTTCAATTGCGATTTATTTTATTTTTACACATTTTCTGTTTATCTATACAGGGTGTTTGGGGAATGTTCCCGAAAACAAAGACGGGCGATAGTACTAATGACACCTTTGAGGAAGGGACGGGAAAAATCGATCCTGGCTATACCCTATAACCTATATAGCCTTCCTAGATAAATGTATTATCCAACATTGAAAGAATTTTTCAAATCGGTCCAGCGGTTCCTGAGATTAGCGCGTTCAAACCAACAAACTTTTCAGATTTAATAATATTAAGTGTATTGCTTAGTACACTGTAATGTGAACATTAAATGTAGCTCCTGGAACATCCAACCATCAAGGCTATAGTACTGGTAGATTGTAGCTACTTGGAGATTAAAATAGATATATTATTTTGAGGGCTCTGTAGCTTAGCGGTTGTGTAAAGTAATCGCGACGCCAGTTTGAGTCCAAGTCGGAACGCGGTTAGTTGCATTAAAATATATGTAATTTGTGTTCTGCCTCGGGTACGGGCTGACTGTGGTTGGAGGAGTGTCAAAAAGCGCAGGCTTTTCGAATATTAAATGTGGTGGGAGGATCTCCTAATAATTTATAAGTTCAGTATAGATGGAAAAGTAGTAAAGTGCTATGCGCATTCCGATTTCAGTCTATGAATTTCTGCACACTCGAAATGTAAATAAAATAAGGGCTTCAGGTTGGCAAGGCGTCTTCTAGATTTACTGATCTTGGAGTTGTCCATCGGCGACAGACATCGCTTAACATAAGTGCACTGTGTTCGTGTGCCTTCCGGTCGTATAAAAAAGAGAAACAAAAATACACGTTGGTGAGAGATTTACTAACGGAGAAAAGAAAATCTCGGTCAGCATAAGGTCAAGAGCGAACGAATATAATATGGTTTCAAACGTATAACTTAACGGGGCGAAAGTTCAAATATTGCACAAATGTACTAAGAATAGCGCACTGTATATTGTTCATTGAAGACTTTTCTAAACAATAATGTAACTAAATTTTTGTTATAAATTATTTTTTATATAACAAAATCTTTGAGTTGATTAAATGAATTTATATATATATAACATTTTATCAAAAGTTTTATAAACATGGAGCGAAATAAGGCTAATAAAACGTTTTAAAAATATGATTTTTTCTAATCAGTGTCGTATTTTATTCCGTCCCTTCATCAAAGGTGTCTTTAGTACTATCACCTGTCTTCGTTTTCGGGAGCTCGTCTGTAACACCATGTATAAAGGTGATTTAAATATCCAATACAAATGTAAAAGTATTTTAAAAAATCAAGTTGAATTTTGCTTAGATTACTTCTTTTCATTTGGCCTTGACGGGTAATGTGGAGTCGTAAGCACTAAGTTTAATAGATGTATTGGTTAACAATTTTGTATCTACGTAATATGATGTAAGTTTATAACGCGGGGCCCAAATTTTTGAATCCATCGTGACTTCTACTGTCTATGTGCTTTCGTCATTTGCCCTCGGCAACGGCATGTAACGGTAAGGCTAGCCACACAAAGAATACCGTCAACAAAAAATCGGAAACACGCATCCGCACATTAAAGAAATTGTACTCTTAGCTCATATTTTGTAGTTGGATATTTACGCAACTATCAACTGTCGTGTAAATGAAATAATAAAGAATTTAATTATGTCATAGATTCTTATTTATAATTATTATAATTATTACAAAATTGAATTAAAAATCACGTTTGATATCCGTTGTGTTTTTTTTTTAAATTGTGCAATCTCTAAAATAAATTGAAATAAACACTTGTTGTTTTCGTGTTATTAATTCCTATCAATTAATTCCTTAACTGAAAACGAAAAAAATTATACCAATTCAATGATATGGCTGAGTTGGCTATAATAAAACAGTATTTAAGCTTTTTCTGTACATAACACGTTATCTAAAAATACGGGCACTTACAAAGGAGGATTAATAATCAGGCTGTTATAGTTAACAGTTAACCATCAGCTCTAATAAAATTTGAATGTCTTACTACTGTTAATACACTGTGTTTTTAACAGTTTTTGTCTGTCTGTTCTGGCTTATCTTTAAAACGGCTGGGCCGATTCAGGTGAAACTTACACTAGTAGATAGCTGACGTAATACGGAGTAACTTATGCTACTAATATTTTTGGAATTTTATATTACAATTATTCAGCGCGGAAATAGTCGCGGGCACAGCTAGTTTATTAATATAAAATCACTAGCTGATCCAGCAAACTACGTTCTGCCAAATAAATAAATCACGTTTTTTTTTGAAAATATAATATAATCTTTCTCTATAAATTTATTATCCAAATTTGAAAGAATTTTTCAAATCGGACTTGCGGCACCCGATATTAACGCGTTCAAACAAATAAACTCTTCAAGACCGCGCTTAGCTCTTAAAATCAGTCGGGTTTTCATTTTCCAACAATGTTTTACCAGTCATAATTAATTAAACAATACACATTTCGAAGTCATACTAGGAGTCTGTTAAAATCTGTTTACAACAGATATTTTTGAGGTCCAATGGTACAATGGTACATGTGTTAGATACACAATGTCAACTTAATTTGCTCCGACGCTTGTTAGACCCGCTCTATACGATTGTAAAAGTTTTGATAATCTGATGTTTCAAGGTCAGTGATTTTGAAATTTAATCCCAACAAGCTTTACAATACATCAAACACCTATCTATCAAGATACAATATAATAGATATAATATGTAATACAATGTACCGCGCGAGCTTATTAATGATCCCATACAACGATACAGATGAAAGGTATTGTGATAACGAATAGAAATTATTATAAATTATATTGGCCTTATTTATAAATAATACTACCTACTATAGCAGTGCAGTAGAACACTTACTGGACAGTTCCAAAATGACATTAAAGAACCTTCAAGTAGCCAAATGAACAAGAGCCGGTTTCTAAAGATTTTTATATATAAGACCGTATATTAATTAGCCGAAGAGGGAGGCATGTATTTAAAATACGGTCTAAAAAACTATATACAAGTATGCTGTTAATTGTAATTATCTACGAGCATATTAATATTATAAAGCTGAAGAGTTTGTTTGTTTGAACGTGCTAATCTTAGGAACTGCTGGTCAGATTTGAAAAATATTTTCAGTGTTGGATAGTACATTTATCGAAGACAGCTATGGGGTATAATATATTTAGAAAAAATTAGAGATCCGTATTAAAATAACAATAATGTAAGCCAAGGTGTGAATCGAAATGAACTCGAGCGAAGCCGCTGGCAGGAAATAGTATGTCATACAAACCAGCTATTATTTTAACATCACACAATCTAATTTAAATAGGTCAAATACGTCTTAAAATACAATTAATTTTTTAAATCAATTAAATTTATTAGTAACTTAATGTTATATTAAGATGCCTCTATTGGTCTCATATTGATTGTCTTCACGCAACAAATATCTCGTTAGTATATGATTGCAAAACACTAATCAGATGATTTGACCTACATGCAACATGTCCGAACAATTTGTATTAAGACAATCCCCACAATTAAGTCGTGTCAGTTCTATTCTAAGCACTAAACGATGTCGAAATCAACTTTCGTAGCGAAATAAAAAAATATACGACATCAGTTTGACAATGTCCAGGCCTAACTTCTAAAAATGTATTACGGTGATTTTAATAGCTTAGACGAAATGTTTAGTGCTCTCTTAATGTTTATACAGGCTGTTTGGGAACTGCTCCCGAAAACGAAGACGGGTGATAGTACTAATGACACCTTTGATGATGGGACGGAAAAAAATCGAGCCTGATCAAAAAAAATCAAATTTTTGAAACGTTTTATTAGTATTATTTACGCTCCATCTTGTAAGTACAGCTAAATGAAACGACAGTTATATAAAACATACATTAATTTACTAAAAAAAGAACCAGTAATGAAGCATGATAACAAAAACAGCTGGACTAACATGGTAGAGCGAAATAACTCTAAAAAAAACGTTTTTAAAAATATGATTTTTTTTTAGGCAGAATCGAATTTTATTCCGTCCATTCATCAAAGGTGTCATTAGTACAATCACCGGTCTTCGTTTTCGGGAGCAATCCCCAAACACCTGTATATATAGAAGTCGTGTTTTTTTTTTATTGGTGCTGAAAAGCTATATATACAATGTGGTTTCTTATATTTAACACCAGTAACTGGACAATGATTTTGAGGAGGAGCCGCTAGAGATGCTATTTGATACGTTTCGGAAGTAAGTCGTGTTAGCTACACTATTTATAACTCAAGAACGGATGAACCGATTTGGTTGAAAATTAGTGGGGAGGTAGCTTGAGTCCAGAAGAGGGACTTATTATATTTTTTTCTAAATCATAAAGACATTTTTTATTTATATATATCATCGTAATAAAAATTTTAATTCAATGTAATCCAATCAGCTTATTTACCGTCGGGACACCTAAGGCGGAACAAAGTTCGCCGGGTCAGCTAGTATTAGATATAACAGTTGCCCAATGCAAACCTCTAACTCGACACCTAGTTTAAATAACCAAGAATGAAGGAAATGAAATGGATATCTCAGAGCAACAGAACCAGCATTACTTTCATAGCAGCCTATTCGTTTCGCAAACTATCCCACTACCGATCGTAACGACAGACTGCATACTACACCCACCGGCAACAGGTTACATTTCAATGAATAATAGTGCCTGTCCGTATAACTATCGACGCTTCCGCCCTACAATTGGGTTACATTACATAAAATGAAAGGAGCAAGTACTCCAGTTAGACATGAAATAAACACTATGTGTCAACTGTTACAACATCAAATTCAGAAAATGCTAGCAGTTAGAACCGGTAAAGTACTATCAACGTTAATAATGCAAGAATAGGCGAACAATTTTATGATATACCCGCTGAAGTATTTAGAAAAATAAGCCAGCAGTTGTTGTTAGTATAATTATGTAGTTGTCCAATACAACCGTTCTAAATATAAATTTTTTAGACCTAATTATTGATATATACCATTCTCGACCCCTTAAACACGCACAAAATCATCATGAAAACATGTCTGGTCTGATGATGTTCTGCTGGACAGTGGATTTTTATTGTGTAGATCAAGCATATGACGAGTGATGCAGTGTTTTTAGAATTACAAAAAGAGCTGCGGAAATTACCTACATCTCTAAAAATAGATATGTATTATAATACCCATTAGGCTACTTCACAGTTCGTTGCAATAAATTAAAATTCATTTATTACTAGTAATTCTTGAAGTAATTGCTGAACACTCCAGCGTGTTCTATTGCACTGTAGTGTGTTAATCTTTTAATATATAAAATTCTCGTGTCATAATGTTCGTTCCCATACTCCTCCGAAACGGCTCGACCGATTCTTATAACATCTTATACGCATATTCAGTAGGTCTGAGAATCGGCTACTATCTATTTTTCATCTCCCTAAATGTTAAGGTTCCCCGTTTAATTTTTTTTCTTATTTTTTAGATAAAATTTCTTGTTTCCATTTTTTTATAAAACAGCATATACAAATACATACAACCCCAAATTTCCACTTGCCAATTTTATAGTTTTATGTGGCAAAACGATGTTTGCTGGGTTAGCCAGTATTTTTTTTAAATAGGACCGGTTATCTTCTAACCATCTGTTTGTATAACGACGGCTAAATAGTACAAACTATTTAAAATATATTTATAAATTTAACGATGTAGAGATAACAATTATAAGCATTAGGCCTCGAAGGTATAAAAAGTCAGACGGGTACCAGAAAGTGGAAGTCTTAAAGGTTTAATCCGAAGGGCATCTGAATAAAAAAAAATCTGTGGAATTTCAAGTAAACGAACATCAATTTCCTTTATTAAATGTGGTAATTAAATCAGCCTTTATTTTATTGTTATCACTATATGTACAAAGAAAATCAAATTTTGCGGAACAAAGTTATATACGAGTAATATACTAAGTTATAAAAATATATATTATGAAGGCTGGCGAGGTCTTATTACAAAGGTAACTTAAGTACGAGCAACGTAACCGCCGATATCGATTTGAGCCGTACAACATCCTTCTCGTAACTCGCCGTCCTTGCGACAGTAATTATTATAGGTACCAAATAGAACAGACTAGCCACTTAGCCAGTGTAACGATCAATAATCATTCTTCCTGCGAGAACAACAGACAGCATTGACATTTAGGCGGAAGAGAGTAAGACAATAAATATTCAAATTTTATCGAGTGCGAACGGGACAGAAGACTGCGCTGAAATTTATCAATACGCTAAAATGGACGTTAAGTTCACGCATGCGCGGTGCAGTGATGCATTCGCTTGTGTTCTTTATAATGTCCTTGTCCGTTGCGTCCCTTCAAAACCTTTTTAACCATACGTATTATTAGTAGTCGAGGTGAATATGGAGCATTTAAATGCTTAAAGAGCAGTGTACACTATATTATTACATAGAGTATTCCATCGATGGTTGTCCGTGTGAAAAAGTGTCGGCTACTAACCTTATCCGTATACTTTTAGCACGAATGATTAGCACGCGATGAAATTGTAACAATATGAGTGATCTTGACCCCGTTTAGTATAGTGCGCGCGCATCAAATACAAAGACAGACAAAAATTGTTTACAAACAATAAGAATATTAGTAAACAGATGATTTTTGATAAAATATAACCGTCTATTGTACGAGGAGGGATCAAAAAGTAGTGAGATCTACATACTCATTGGTAAGCAAAAAATATTAATGAATTTTTTTTGGAAAGCAATGGAAGCCTTGGAAAAACGCTGGATTCGGTGTGTAGAGAGACTCGGAGACTATGTAGTAAAATAAATTATTATGTTATCAATAGTCGTTGTACTCTATCTCATATTCACTACTATTTCATCCTTCCTCGTATATAACTTTTACTCTGTACACTCTATTTAACGTCATTCGGTTTTTCTACCAATACCATGAAAATTACTTAACTTTGGTTGCTTTCAATTGTACCTAGAACGACAGACTCTATATAGCGTCATTCTCTAAGTAACGACTATTAGACATCATTATTAAGAAATAAACTATTCTCTGCATACTACAACAGCCAATTGTGTCAGATAACAAATATTAAACATGTACTTTGAATCAATGTGTTTTATTTCTTATCTCCAATTAACGATATCTCTCAATAACACTAAGATAATCAAGCTAATATCGTTATACAGAGGATTGACTGTATTTATGATTTGAAAGGAAATCAAGTGTAATTATAGGCTGAAATGGTGGTTTCGTCATGTGCCGGCCGCTAAGTAAATATGCGCTCTGCAATTTGACTGTGCTATGTAGATATCTCAGTAAATCTAAGGCAATTATTTTGCGTTGATCAGCTAGACATAAATGTTATGTTCGTAAGTTTTGCAGAAATCAAACATTTCGTAAACTTATTTCTGTAAATTAACATTATATCTTACTCGTTTATAAGCAATAATATATCTTTAATACTCTACGTATATTATAAAGCTGAATAGTTGGTGGAACCGCTGGTCCGAGTTAAAAAAATCAATGTTTGATAGTACATTTATTTAGGAAGGTTTATAGGCTATATTATATTTTAAAAAATAATTAGGGATCATTACTAAAAGTCCAATAATGTAACGCAAGGTGTAAAAATCGAAACGAATGCGAGTGAACCCGCTGGCAGGAGCTGGTCTTTACATATATAGATCTTACGCTTGTGTTTGTAAAGTCCTAGACGACTAGATCGATTTCGGTGAAACATCGTGTGTGTTCAAGTGGATTTGTGAATGGTTAAATTTATAATGTACGGTAGGAAATTTGATACATATTTAGAAATAACACTATATTGTCTGTAATATAAAAATCACTTACAATAGAAACACAATTTGCCTTTTGTCTGCCTGTCGGTTCTGGCTAAACTGAGAAACTACTAGACCAATTTTAACAGGGCTTTCACTAGATGATAGGTAATTTAAGAATTTAATTTCGCTACTTTTACATTAACACCATCATTATGATCACACTGCTATTTTTATTACCAAAATGCCGCGGGTCTGTCCAGTAATAAATTTAAATATTTGGTAGAGTAGGCGCTTAAAGTAACAATGGTGGTCGAGGAAGTGAATGTGGCCATGATTTTTGTTATTTCTCAATTATAACCGAATTAATTTGCATTGGTGTCCTTAAAATTATGTGATAAATTACCGTGTTGCAACGGAATTAATCTAGATCTATTCGCTTGTTGGAAAGCGGTAAAATTCGCGTGGTATGCAGTATCCGAACTCATTAATAAAATTTCACGCTGCGCTTATTATTGTTCATGCTTTGTTATAAAAAAGATTCTTAGAGATATCTATTGTTATGTTAATATGGGTTGATTATTAACAAGGAATTTGAAAATTGAACACGCATTTGTGACAAGAAATTCCTATTATAGCTTAGTAGTTTACTTTTTGCAGAATTTAATTGCAATATATCATTAGTAAGGTCTTATCTCTCATCGCATAGATAAGTTTGACGTGTCGTAATCACCCTAAACGGATGGCCCGTTTGTGATTCGGTGATTATTTAAAAGCTGACGTGTTCTAGATGGTTCTGAAGTGATTATGTCATCGGGGTTACAGACAATTTTTAATATTACACACAAGTATTCGAAGCGTAGGCTGTAAATTATAAAATTACCGATCAAAAATGATTGGAAACTTGTAAAAGCGTGTTATATACAAATGTAGTGCAAGTCTTGTTCTTTAAATAACTAGTAAGCCTTGAAGGTTTCAACGAAACTTTACAGCGATACCTTCTCGGTAATAAATTGTAAGCACTTTGATACATTATAATTATTCTACTCAAAACGTCACTGTTCAATATTATACAGTGTTTGGGGACTGCTCCCAAAAACGAAGGCAGGTGATACTACTAATGAAACCTTTGGTCAAGGAACTGAATAAAATTCGATCTTGACTATAAAATAATATTTTTTTTAAAACGTTTTACTAGCGGTATTTCACTCCATCAGGTTAGTTCAGATGGTTTTGTTATCATAATTGCTGGTCCTTTTTTTCATAAAGTAATTGTGTATTTTTTATGAAATGATAGTTTCATTTAGCTGTACTTACAAGGTGGAGCGTAAATAATGCTAATAAAGTGTTACAAATATGTATTTTTTAGTCAGGATCGATTTTTTCCATCCCTTCATCAAAGGTGTCATTAGTACTATCACCCGTCTTTGTTTTCGGGAGCAATCCCCGAACACCCGGTATAATGAACGCCCCATTGTTACTTAGATACAATTTGATATTTTATGAATAACAATCAGATTGGTATGCTGTATAAATTTTAATAAGGCTTTTTCAATAAAATCCGATTACAATTAGAAAATAATTATATAAGTAAGCTGTGCCCAAGGGGAACATTTTTTATTATTCATATTAATACATATAGGATTTCTAATATTAATCATCAGCTATCTACCAGTGAAAGACCCGTCGCAATCGGTGCAGCCGTTTCAGAGACAAGCGGACACACACGGCCAGACCAAAATCGCAAAAAAAAATATTTTAGCGTATACCGTGTACTATATGCATTTAGTTAAAATTGTTTATTCTAATAAAATAGACAATCAATTTTTTATATCTATAAACTTCTCGCGGACTAATAATTGTTTTTCAACCATTTAATGTAACAATGAGAAACATCAAATTGCATGTGTACTTAAATATTTACTGTAAACTGCATAACAAGGCTATGATCAAATCTATTCTAAGTATTATTACACACTTATATAAGTTACTTTACGTGTAGCCTTAGTTACTGAATTTTGAGTCTTGCGATTATTAATAAGACCCCGTGTGTGCGAGTCAAAAGAATTGTAGTAGTTGTACTTGACAAGTTTATTCATAAAAGTTTAAATGGACTCTATCCTACCGAACGGGTTGTTATCAACACGTTCAAAATCACTGTTTTGGCTTCTTAGCATTTTTATAAATATTGTCTTTAATATTAATATAATTTATGTGATTATCTCGTTGTATTACAATGGTATACGTTTTTTGTTACACCTTGTATTTAAGAATATCTGAAAACCTTATAAATATGATCCAACTCAAAATTAGCAAGTATGTGTGAATATAGGCTTTACGTCAAAAATGAGGGTCACAGAGGTTAATAGTACAAATTGGCGTGTGGTTTGGAGACAAAAGCATAAAACAAAATGTTTAATTTATCGACTGTTGCAATAAATATTCAAAATACAATTCGACAACTATAACTATGCAAATTGCAACAGCATTAGTAAGTATTTATAACGGATTTCTTAATTCATAGGTAAACATTATGTGAATGTCCGATTTACTTTATTGGAAATAATCGAATTTTGTATATTTCACAAACAGAACTGTGTTCTTACTTCAACTATAGTTCAATATTTTAGAAACTTATGTTATTACAAGTATCATTTCAATAAATAACATTTGAATGTTCCATATATAATCAGACAATTTTTCTTCGTGATTGATCAAATTATCTTTTGGTTTAAGGAATAACCATATGAGTGATTTTTATTTTTCAACACAAACCCTATTTTTATCTTACGCTACTGTATTCAGCTAACAATTTGTATTTTAAATTTTTAAAATGTGCCACAGTGAATCCATTGTTATATTTGTAATATATTTTCTTGTTTTCGTTCTTGGAAATATTTAAATTATCTTAACGTTCGGTCTTCACATTTTATTTATGTGTAACTCAATAATCAAAACCTTAGCGATATTTGAACTGAGATATAACAATTGTAATGCCAATAATCTGAACTTACCTGTTCCTCACTGAGGACCTCGATGATATGGTGAAGTTCCTCTGTGGCAGACGTGGGGGAGGCGAAGGGGAAGGCGCAGGCGCCGAAGCGGGTAGCGAGGTGCGCGGGAGCCTCGACCCAGCTGCCGCGGCGCTCGCTAGCAATACCACCAGCCACCACCTGGACATCACGGACCGGGCACGAACGCAACACGACCTAAAGTCACGCTAGCCAATAACCGACTTGCCGCGGTCTGCTCGCAATCACCTTCACTTTTGTTATGGCTTGCTCTAAACCAACGCGCCCCTCTATGATGAAAGCGAGGGCTTTCACTGCACGCGCTTTGCCAGTTGCCACTATACTACAGCTCCACCGCCGATAACGTCGTTTCATAACAATTAGCAGATTTATCGTTCAGTGATCTATTATATCACAAGGTAACGAGGAACGTGTATGAATTCGTCAACACCTCTCAAACGACTCATTTGGATATAACAATCTCCTTGACTCGTCACAAAAACAAGTTTTAATGCTTTGACAAATCAAGCTTCATTATCGGGTAACGGTAAAAAGTTTATTTTTTAATAAGAAAATGTATTTTTGCCAGAAAAACAGGTCAGATCGGACGTTGAACTGTCTGAGTGGTATCGAAACAATTATAAAATAGAATAAATTATTGTAATAGATTGCTTTTATTTCAATACTGCCATATGCAACCAAATAAGATTTTAAATAAATACATATCATGGTAGTTCAATTATTTTATTGGTAGACAATTCATTATAGACAGTAATTTCTCACATCATTTTTATTTCAGAAAATTAAAAATGAAAAGAAAAATTAATCAACACTTTTCATATCAGGACACGCGGTCTTTCTTAAATAAGATTTTCCCGATGGAACCTTAATCACTTTTACGCCTTGCGGGAATAATTTTTTAATTTCATCGTCGGTCACCGCCGGAGGCACCATACAATCATCGCCCATCTAAAAAAGAAATTGGCCAACTAAAGTCAAAGACAATTCTTCGTCCCACTGCTGCCATCTAGTATTGCGTTTGAGACCTACATATCCTTAGTTATAAATTAACTACTGTACTCATACTCTTAAGATTTGGTAAGTACATTAAATATGAAATGTAGCTAAAGCCTTAAGCACTGCGTCTCCTAAACCTCCTAGTCTTGGAAGTGTCTATGGCCGACAAACATGTGAACAGGTGAACTACAAAAAAAAAAGAAGTTTGTTTTTTACAGACAAACAAACTCACACTGTGCGTTTTTTTATGCGATAGGAAGCAAATGAGCATACAGTCCACTTATTACAGTACATCTAGTAGACGCGTTGCAAGGAACCACTGGTCCGATTTGAAAAAATATTTCAGTGTTGTTTAGAACATTTATCAAGGAAGATATTATATTTTCTAAAAATTAAGGGCCCTTACTAAGTCCAATAATGTAACTAGGCTAGTAAGATATTTAAAAGCTTTTATTTGTGTTTGTCATGGCCAATTTCCGCATCGTGGAAGAGATATTGACGGTACTTTCTCTGATGTTCATCACATAGCATACCATACACCACCTTCGTCAAGTATACATAAAAGAAGTGCGGGTGTAACAACGGGGCACAACTAGTACCGATAAAAATTTCTCACCTCCCAATCGACAGGAGTCGCCACTTTGTACTTCTCTGTTAACTGTAGAGAATCAGCCACACGTAGAATTTCCCTACAAACAAAAACAGACTTAATCATACAATTTTTTGTTCTCATTCGTAACTAAATTAAAAGTAATTGAAAATATTTTGCAGTTTTTAATATTGAAAAAATAAACTATCCTTGCCATACCATTTTCTAACAGTTGATAATAATCTAACTAATAAAATCTAATGCATGATCGCTCATGGCCATAATTTAATATCTAAGTTTACAAGTTGTCCGACACCATACCATGCTCTGAAAAACCAAGAAACTGTGTTGTTTTTTGTTTTTTTTTCCACCATGTTTTGCAGTTGTTACATATTGCATATTAGTATTGTGTGGCAGTGTGTTGGCAGTTTTGTGTATCAGCCCTAAGCAATCGTTGTGGTGTGTCCTGGCTAAATACACTGGCTGCAAGAAACTAGAGAACTGCCAGATAGATTTCAGACAAAGCAACAATTTGGTAAGCATCGCGCATCATTCGCGCAATAATGATCTTAATGAAGTGATAAATATTTATATAGGGTGTTAGGTGACCGCTCCAGAACACCAAGACAGATGATAGTACTAATGACACCTTTAATAATAGGACGGATAAAAGTCGATCCTCGTTAAAAAAAACATTTTTAAAATGTTTCATTCACGTTATTTACTCTCCACTTTATTAGTTCTAATGTACAAAAACAAACCAGCAATGAAGCATGATAACAAAAACAGCTGATCAGACATGATGCTGTGAAAAAACGCTAATAAAATATTTAAACTGAATTTTTTTTAGTCAGGATCGATTTATTTCTATACCATCATCAAAGGTGTTATGAGTACTATCATCCATCTGTTTTCGGGAGAGGTCCCCTAAAACCCATTATAATGCAAAACCCTTCAAATATCTTTAAAATCAACAACTTTATAATATGATTCAGCTAAGTATAACTAAGGTACATATAACAAACGTTTTGACAGAATAATATTTTTAGTTAGGGTTTAGGTTACGGTCCTCATTCTTTTTAATTTGATTTTTCTGTGACCTTTAGCTGAATATAATGTTAAATATTATGCATTGATTGTAACTCCCATACTTACGCAAAATTTCGTCCGGTAGTAGCGGGATAAAGGATAGAAAGTCTATATTTCTTGTTTTGGTCTATAATAAATACAGCTCGAGCACTTAATGGCATGCCCTTTAAATCCAACTCATCTTTATCCAACATCCCCAATTGCTTAGCAATACTCCGGTCTTCATCCTCAATTATTGGATATGGAAACTTTTCCTCTTCATTGCTACCTGAAATTTTTAAGTGTTAATAATGCTTTTACACAGAATATTACAATTAAAATCGTAGTGTCTATTTGAATGGCAAAGTTACAGCTTTTTATATAATTTTGTATTTGTTCTGAGTAACCTCTGAAATTGTTAGACTGATTTTGAAACCTTCAATGATTTTAAGGTGCATAACATAGGCTAATAGCATTATAGAGAAATCAAATATCCTATTAATATTTATAAAGTTAGTATTCAAACTTGAAATAATTGTACGTGGAACTAAAGAGTATTACTAGTTTAGTATGATGTCAACACAGTAAATATTTACCTGCATAATTCTTTATATCCTTGCACCATTCATGGTGAGAGGAGACAGAATCACAAGATATGCCAATAACTTTAATATTACGTTTCACAAACTCCGGCATTAGTTTGACAACACGTGCTAGTTCTGTTGTACAAACAGGAGTGAAGTCTGAAGGGTGAGAAAACAGGATTGCCCATCTGATAACAATATTAACAGTAGAGTTGAAATCGTTGATTAAGTTAAAACATTGTTTGAACTCAATAAAAACAATTATCACATTCTGTAATAATATTCTTTTTTCTATTTGTCTAAGATCAAAAAAATAATGATATATATTTTTTTCCAATATTGTTTGCCTTATTTGGTTGGAATTGTGGCATTTACGTTTTATTTATATATTTGGAAAAAGTTACAAAATGCATTATTAAATAAATCAAAACATAAATATAATATATAATTATTTTTGTGATATATTTATATAAGTCTCGATATTAAACATGTCCATTTCTTCACTAAAATAGCAGTTCATTTGTTCTAAAAATGTGCTTTAGTTGAAAATGCATATCTGTTCTTGCTATTTGTCTCCCCAGAATTTTGTTATCCAAGTAACACACAGAAACACACGTGACTTTTAAACGATACAAAAAGATGTATGTGGATAATGATGCAATATTTAAATTATTGATGAAATGTAATAACAATAACTGTGAGGTAAAAAAAATACCATGAGCAAATACTGTTATATATATTTATATATATTAATAATAGAATTCAAGCATAGTATACGATTACTTACGAATCTCCTATCCATTCATGAAAATCTATTTTTCCCTCAGTCGTGTTTGCCGAGAAGTTTGGAAATTCATCTCCTAAATACATTGTGATGTTAGGAGTTTTATCGCTAATAATAAGGCTGTTATATTAGCATGCGTTATAGAAGCAATTAATTTTTTTCATAAAAGTTAAACTTTCCAAAATTAGAAATAAAATAGACAACATTCATTTGTTAAATAAAAACTAAAAAACGACATTAATAATGTATAGAGATGAAACGTTTAGGCTGTACTAAGTTTCTATACCCGGGCTTTGCTTTGAAGTACGAGTACTACAGGTACAAGCAGAAAATGCTTACAAGTGTTAAAGCATTGGCTAAGCACAAAGAAACGGGTCGTATCTCTTGTAACGCCAGCCCTTGGAAGTATTTTTTTGTAAATTCAATAGTGGTCCTTGTGCGTAGGTAAAAAAGAAACATTTCTCTTGCCAGTATTTTTCGTTTTGAAGAGTTTGGAACTGAATTCAATTGACAAATACTTTCAAATATTCAAAATACCTAGTATTCAGCCTTGATATTTACGTACTCATACTTGAAAGTCTGGTATTGAAATTTACAGTATGTCGCATCTCTAAACATTATGTTATAATCCAAAATAACGTCAGCTGTCAAAATACAATTCTCGAATTCAAGAACAACAATATTTTGACTGGCCAAGTAAACGTACGTAAGCAACCTTGCCATATATTATGTTATTGAAAATATATTATTTTACTAAATATACCTACGTCTTTAATTATTTATTTATTTTTTTATACAGTAAATATATGTAAAAATTTTAATTAGTCATCATTATTATAACCTGTGAAAATAAAAATGTTATCTGTGCTTTTAATCAATGGCGTCACCCGTCAGCTTAGCTTCAACCGTCATACTCAGTTCTCAGAAAAGACTGAGACTAAAAGTTTTATCTTTTTCTCGTTGTTGGTTCTTTGCAAGTTTACGAGTTTCAAAATTACATTTTTGGTTTGTTTTTAATATAGAAACTTTAGAGGTAAGTGAAAATTGTTCGCTAAACATATATTTATCATTACTAGACGTTTAACTAACATGTAACGTTGAATTTGATGATCCGATACTACACAAAATGGACGTCTATTTTGTGACGTGATTATGTAAAAATGTTTTACTAACGCATGATTAATGAACAAAGATAAAAGGAAATATCCTGGTTCGAAGCTGACTTAAGCTTAACATTAGGAGTGGTTAAATACTAAATGTTCATTTATGTGATGAATGTGTCTAAAGTTGCACGTAAAGGAAATATCGGAGAGAATATCGTTTAATTAAAATATAGAGTCAAGAGCTGGCGATATTAATGGCGAGGTTGCTTTGTCTATATAGTTTTTTTTAGAGTTCTATTTGATTGTGCCCTGAATACTATAGTTGCCTATTAAATCTTGAGGTCAATGCCCTCCTAAACACTTGCTATAACATCGACAGAACTTATAATCATCTCCAAATTAGGAACTGCTGTGCGCTATTCTAGACTTTTAAGGGTACCACTTGTTCATCAGTCTCTAAATTAATTGTCTAGATAAACAAATTCATATCAGCCAAGTACTCAACTTTCTTTAATGTATTTTGCTATTAATATTTAATTATTTCATTTGCTGATTTCCCAAAATAAAAGTTTTATTTTATTTATTGTTTTTGCACTGCATTATTTTTATAATTTGTAGTAATTGTGTATATACATTCTATTATATATATGGCTATTTTTTATATTTGCTAGTATTATTTATTCACGATTCCACTGTATACATTATTAATTACAAGATATGAACCATATAAAGCCATTCGATATATTAAAACTAAGTTTATAATTCATGATTTGAGTGTAGTCTTTTCAGAGGTTAAAAAAATTGCTCTACAATCATTTTTTTAATGATTTATTGACTTTTACTGAAACATTTCAATACTGGACGTATGTTGTTTTGGGTTCTAAGAAGTCATAAGCATGCAGTTAGTGTTATAAGAATTATTGGTACTTGTTTAATATAATGACACACTGCATATTTACTAAATGCTTATCAGTTGTTAATGAGGATGTTGTTAAGGGATTTCATTTAATTTTCTTTGTAGACTTAAATGTGTATACAAAAGGATGGATTGGAAGAACTATATGAAAGTGGGATTTGGTTATATATATGGTGAATGTACCCTAGAGTTAGAGTTGACTCAGACATACTAAGATCTAGTTGGTGTTTTATAAAAAAAGCCACAAATAGTGATTAGAAGTGATGAAAATCATAGCTGTCAAAAGATTATCTCTGTCTATACCCACCAGATAGATATATGTGTTAAATACACATTGTATATTACAAATTGTATCTAAATATACAATCTATTTTACTATCTTATATATAATATGCTCGTGCTACAATGATCCTCCTCTGAAAAGCTTTGACCAATTTTTATGCATATTTGGTAGGTCTGTGAATCTGTTACTTTTTATTTTATACCCTTAAGTGATAAAGGTTGTCCGCACCTACCATTTAACAGACCAAAATTTTTTGTTTTTATTTTTCTATGATACGGCATACAAACCTAAATTTTCAACTCCTTACAATGAACGCCTATTTTTTATCCCGATATATTTGGGGCAAAACGAATTTCGCTGGGTCGATTTTATGCTAAACAGAAAAGCAGGTATTAAAACATAAGCATGTATCTCTACATATTAGTCAGTAGAAACCGTGTGTCAAAATGCAAACGAAGCCAGGAGCAAAAGTTAGTTAGTTAATAGTTTCGTCCATGTAACATGTATGCAGTATATTTTTTGAATTAGGTAGGTTTTATTCATTGGCAGTATGGTTATATTAGACATCGCTACCATCGAAATGAAATATACATATCTGGATAATTCATGATATTTTCTTCTTTGTTTTGACACTAATGACTACGAACATCTATTAATCACTATCTGACCCCCGCAACTTCTGCCGTAAAAGATTATATACAGACTTTCTTTTAAGAATTAAAGAATTTGTCTTCCAATAGCACGATTTCTGACAAATACGACCATTTTGTATGAGAAAATAAAATTGTTTTTTTTAGTTTCTTCCTCTTAATTTTTCTATATGTCACTGTTTAAACTTTCCCTGGACTTCTACAAATATTTCAAGAGCAAAATTAGCCTAATCGGTCATTCTCGAGTTTTAGCGAGACAAACGAACAACAACTCTATATATAGGTAGGGTAAAGTAACTTTAATACACTATTAATTTTGATATAGTTATGTTAAATATTAAATAATTTAGTATTTATAACATTCATCCCGTTTTTATCAAAGTCTATCATATTCTTTTTATGTCAATCAATTATATGTAGAGACACGCCATTTAAACTGATTTATTGTATGTACATCTTTATAGATGGAATAGTTTTAAAATTAATACAAAAGCGTAAGACTGTACACAGTTAAGACTATAATATTATTGAGAATACAAAACTTTGGGACTCCAAGATTCATTGTGAGATTCTGAACAACGAAATTCCTCATAGAGAATATTTATGAAAAAAGAATTATCACTACAAACAATAGTAACTTCAA
>JAOSYY010000008.1:994996-1010978 GCA_025727935.1 Hebomoia glaucippe
TTTTTATGATACAGCATATAAAATTACATACAAGCCCAAATTTTATATATTTATGTGGCAAAACGATGTTTGCTGGGCCAGCTAGTAAATTATAAAATTGTTTATCACGTCCGCGGACATATAGCCAGGTATAGAAATCGTTACTGACAGCGTTCGCTTTGCCACAATCAATCCGTGGTAAATTACATAAAAAATAAATTTCAAGCTTCAGCTGGCTGCTAGATGGTTTCTTTATTAGTTTTCCCCGCGGCGGGCCGTTCACAGGGGACGTGTGAAAAAGTCTTGCCGAGATTAAGAGCCCGTTTATCGAGCGGCGCGGCCTTATACCCGTAATGCAATCTCTGTTATGTCGCGCGAGGATTATCCGTATCAACATTTTACAGCAAAATTTGTTTCGTGGGTCCCGTGTGTATACATTATTATGCTTTTTACGTTCCATGGATTGCGTGTGAGAAAATTACCGGTCCAGATTGGATTTTTATTTACGTTTGATAGTAAGTTATAACAAAAATGTTTTTTACGTTAGTAGATTAACATCTACGCTAATTTTATGAAGAGGAAAGATTTGATCGTTTTTTTTTTGTTTATTTGTTAACATTGAATAGGCTCCGTAACTACTTGACCGATTTGAAAAATTATTTTACCGTTGAGGTGCTACACTATCTATGGTGAACATAAGGCATATTAAATTGTCAAAAAATTAGGGTTCCTTACTAAAAGTCCAATAATGTTACCTAAGGTGTAAAAATCGAAATGAATGCGAGCGAAGCCGTTGGCAGATGTTAGTCTGTAATATATAAATTTCACCTAACGCGGTGTTTGTTACCGTCCTCCTCCGAAGCGGCTGGACCGGTTTTTATAAAATTTTGCACATCGGATAACTCTGAGGATCAGTCGACATGTACTTTTAACAATACGACGTTTGTTGAGTCAACTGGTATTATTACATTTGGCAATTAATCATAAGTTGAATTGGATAATATCTTAACAATAACAAAACAAACAAATATTTGGTATAGTTTTAAATATGCTTTTGAGATTTCTTTGTTAATACTAATAATGACATAACGCGCCATAACAGTTGACACAAACGTATTTTGAGAAACTTTTATGTTAATAGCACAGACATTCTATTTTGTATGTTAATCCTTAAGGATAATCAATCATATAGAAGCGAAAAACATTTCATCTGGGCGAAATCCGTCCGTAAGTCTTTGCAAATTGAAAACGCCATTATCGGCTGTAAGCGATTTTACCACAGCTGCGATGGCTAGGCGAGCGCGAACCGAAATAACATTACTAGGTACAATTTTCTCGTTAGCGTTGTTTAAAACTTGTATTGTATTGTAGTTAGAAATCACTGGACTAATCAAGTTTATAGGAGAATGAAATTAATATCTTTACTAATATTATAAAGCTGAAGAGTTTGTTTGTTTGATCCCGCTAATCTCAGGAACCGCTAGTCTAATTTTAAAAATCCTTTCAGTGTTGGATAGTACATTTATAGAGGAAGGTTATAGGCTATATTATATTTTCAAAAAATTAGGGATCCCTACAAAAAGTACAATAATGTTATCCAAAGTGTAAAAACGATATGAACGCGACAGAATCTAGTTAAAAATACATATTATTCGTTTCTCAAGCTTTTTGGAAACACTTTTGACTGAAATATTATTGACTGATTACGAACATCAAACGCGGTTTCTACTGATTTATAAGTTATTATAAGAATAGAAAATATCTTTAAGTGCGGATTACTTTTTCTTGATATCAGATTTTAACGAAACAAAGGTCTATGCTCCGAGCACTTAATCCATTTACGAGAACCGCGACAATATCAGTCGCGTAGTTTTTGAGATTGATACGTATATATCGACATACAGACAGGCAGGGAGACAAAAATATTAAAAAGTTTTTTTTTGATTTATTCCTCTTTTCTAATCTGAATCGTTTTTGAATATATTAATTATACATACAGTTTCTATTAATTGTATTTATAAAGATGTATATAATTAAAACTACGTAATAATAATTTTATATAATCAATATTAAAGTGAGTGAATCCGCGGGTGGAAGCTAGTTATGATATATATTTAAGTTTTTATCAAATTGCGTTCTCTAAGCGAAGTCGTTAGGGGGCAGAATCTCGTAAATAAGTGTGATGCTGACGAGCCGACCGCGAGTTGAATTGAAAATAGGTCTCAGGCAAACTTATGGGCGGGCGGATTTCCACTATCCGCCCAAAGAGCATTTATTATATAATATTTTATTATGTTACTAGCAACGTCTTGCGGTTTCGACCATTTTGATTTTGTTTATACATTATTACAATATTTTAATACTTAGTATTAAAATATTGTAATAATGCATAACATAATGTAGTTATAAATTACATCGATTTGAGCCGAGACCTCGTCATTCATTGTTCGCCACAGCGTCCGAGTGGCGGCGTCAGAGCGTAATTAATTCATCATAATGCATTTGACAAATTAAATCTATACAAGTAAATAAAGTTGAATGAATATTTGTATTCAATAAATCGCATGTGTGAATCTTAACTGAATTTCTCGAAAAAATATTGCGAGTGATTATGAAAGGCTTATTAATTAAAATTTAACACTAATTTTTTAATTGTCTTATATGTCTGAACACGCTAAATTCCTAAACTTCTAGACACTGTAGGATTTATAAATTTAATCTTATTTAATAATTTATTAGAAAATCATATGATCGACAACTAGAAATGAATGGTGAACGCGAGCGGCGACGTAGGCAAAAACTTGTATCATAACAGGAAGACAATTAAAAAAATTCATTTTGTCTGTTTATTTCTCCGGTTACTCTAATAGATCATTGGACCAATGTTCTCGGGATGTTCAGACAAATATGAAATCCAAGGCGTTACATAGACTATTACAATAACTAATTAAGGTTCCGCACGAAATCGTTGACTTAGTTGTGACGATTTATTTTACATGTTTGAATTTCTGAGGTTTTTTAACAGTATGAGAGAAACCACGGGCTGTCGCTAGTTTTTACTACAACTAGCCGTTCTCTGAGCTTTCAATTTGATGCGCTATTCACTTCAACATTGTGTATAAAGTTTCTATTTTATAGAATTAAGTGCACCATTACCTCTTGTAATTAAATATTACAACGGAATCTAAAGATGTTCATCGCTTTTATGCCGCGCTATGATCCGTATTAATTAAAACGAAGTATTCTCTTAAAATATCTGTCTAATAAAATCATAGCTTATTCTTAATGAATATGAAGGTATGTATACATATTACAATTAAAATATAATTTATCAATGTTTAAGTTATCTTTTATTACATCGCCTCAAATCATGCATGTCGCGTGACGGTCTGCCGTAGAGTAGGAGCACATCAGCTGACCATGTTGTGTATAGACTATTACTCATTTTCGGTCTTAAACATACTTTTTTTTAAAACAGCCTCAAGGCTTAATTAGTATAATATTAGACTTCTCAAATTTTACGAATTAGAACGTAAAATTGCATATGAATTATTTTGAGTAATAACGGGTCTATTTATAAATATTTATATTAAAACAGGCTTAAGTGAGACCACTGTTTAGACCCTTTAAAATCCAAAAAAATGATTCAACCTGTTATAGTTATTCGCTTCTTAAGTATTATTTTGCTTTTCTAAATTTTAAGATATCATTGACGATTCTAGATTCGCAAGGATAAACAAGGTCCCAAATAACAAATCCCAGTTGTACTGAGTTCAAGTTTTATTAATAGGACAACAAAGTTACGAAACATTGCATCAAAACTGACGACAAGCGAACCCTCTCGATCTGAACGCAGCTTATATCAATCTAACATCTGTATAACGAGCAGGTTGACTTAATGGTGTTTTCAAACTTCCGCAAAAGGAAAATTTTAGTTTGCCACTTGCGTTACAAATGTCTAAGACAGCAATTAGAGGCAGCTGACAGTATATTTTCGTTAAAGCATTTCATTAAACACTAGACTTTGCCAGCGTCTCTGAAACTTGTAGAAAAATATTCTGTTGTGATGATTAATGATAGATTTTTTTAACAGTTCTATTAGTTTTATTATTAATGGCTTAATAACATGATAGATCTAGTATTTTGAAGCTAACCATTTAATATCTAATATAGTCGTGCAAAGTTTATCTCGGATTTACACATTGTAATCTATACTAATATTATAAAGTTGAAGGGTTTGTTTGTTTGAACTCGCTTTCCTCCGGAACCGCTGGTCCGATTTGGAAAATTATTTCAATGTTCGATAGTACATTTATCGAGGAAGGCTATAGGATATAGTATATTTTCGAAAATTTAGGGATCTTTAATAAAAGTCGAATAATGTACAACAAGGTGTAAAGTGAAATGATCGCAAGCGAATTCATTGGCAGAAACTAGTGATTAATATGGCAAAAATATATTTGATGAATTTACTCAACAATCTGGTACTTTAGGGTTGCGTAACAACGTCAAATAAAAAAATTTAAGTTACCTCGGTCCATTCGTTAAAAAGCTACAATGTTCCAGACAGACAATTATAATAAGCTTAGAAGCTTCATCTTCACCACACAATAATTAAATCCTTACACAACTTTCAAACAAAACATTATTTTCAAATCATCAAAACTGACTCGATTCACGTTTTCATTAAAAATAAACGTTGGGAACAGGCTGTACTCGCAATGTTGAAATTAATTAGCGAAAGTAATATTCATAGTTGGTCGCGCCACGTGCCGTTTGCAAAATGCGTGTGCTGTTGATCGCGGCCGCACCTGTCAGAATATTAGATCGGTAGCATTAATCTGCCGCCGCAGCCGCCCGCCCCACACCAGGCAAACAATCAAAAAGCCTATTCTGAAGCAAAGTCGTGGTTTACCAACATTTTCATCTCCGATCTCCGGCCGTAGACTAACATCCGGTTAGGCCATTCAAGTTTTAGTATTCAACAATTTCAAATGCTGATCTGAATTCCTACGTAACTGATGGATGCAGCCATTGAAATCCTAATGACTATAAATACAAGTGTGTTCATTACATTCTCACACCTAAATAGCTGAACCTATTGTGGTGAATTCTGTTAGAGATACAAAGATCTGGGTACCGCCGCTCACTTGTATTCGAGCGAAGTCACGCGTCGAAACTGGTTAAAAAATTATGTTTGAGCATAACTTACATTTTATTTTGGAAGTATAAAAATATTGATGATTTTTTCATACATAAGTCATCATGATGATAAATAAAAAGTAGCTTTAATTTAGTTATCTGCCACTGAGTCCCGTCAAAATCGATTCAGACAGACAAAGAAAACAACACACCAAACAATTTTTTAATCGTATCTACACATATTATAGATTTGTAGAAATTGCGTGTCTGTACATTCAAAGATTTTATGCAAAAACCTTATTGTATGCTTAGAAAATAATGTTAGACAACAAACATTGTTTTTAGCTTATCTGTTTGTATCTACAAGCTGACTTCCGGAATCAACAGATTTTTCCATATTCAAATTTAAGTATATAACCCATAAAGGAACCATAGATTCATTCAATTTACCCAGAAATAGACAACTGAAGTGGAAAACAATCGATAGAACGCGATCGAAGCCGCTGACAAATGCAAGTAATACATAAATTTACGTAAACAGCAATTTTACACCATTCAAAATGATTCCCGTCTCATACCGTTTACGGCACGAACAATCGTAAACATATTTAACGACCTGTTTGAAAGCCTATCCATATAACATATTACCTATCGAAACACACAGGCGATACAAAGGAAAGAATTTTGCAAACGGCCTTATAAAACGCGTAACGCGCAATATAAGATCTCTTTGTTATTTTGTGGGGTCAAAACTTATTCATCCTGCAAATCCGCTCATGTATGAACCAAATCCTGCTCGGTCACTACTGATTGCATTGTCATGTCTAGTGGTTCCTATCCTGTTATTGCAATATCGTTCTTCCTGCTATACATATAAAGATCATAATTGTATGATAATATTTGACACTCGGCGTTGCCTACGCCGTATCGGTTAGTAAAACAAGCGAGCCAACGTGATTGGAATGTTTCATATTAGTCTTTGAACATATGAGATTTATGATGTATGTTTTCTTGAAGAATGAAATTATTAGGAATTATTATTATTTTTTTTTAATCATATTTTCCTTGTGATTACTTATAAAAGGGGTTGTTCGTATATCTGACTATTTGATTATTACGTTAATTGATTTTTATGTATTAATATAATGTTAATATATAATGTAAAAACAGCCAGTTAGCTAGCCTCTTGTTATATATACGTGAATAGATAATTTGATTTTCTCTAAATGTTTGAACTGGTAGTATGTTTTCTTTAAAAGATTAATTCGATCATTAAAAGTTTTTATACGCTATATATAACCTACAATATATATATTATGTACTATATCCGCAAGTGTATGTTTTAATAAATGAAACAGGCATTTTTACGTGTTTCAGCCAGCTTTGAAGATATTTAGCTATTCTATCGTGTATGAACCATTATCAAATTAATAAAGCTTTTCTTAAAGAAAATGTAGATAAAGTTTCAAAAGCTCCTGCTTTATAAAAAAAACTGTTAGCTCATATTACGGTATAGGGGGATTAATGTTGGTAATACATTTCACTCTATTATATTGTTTATTTCACTATAAGTTACAAGACGCGGTGTAGAAATTATAGAGAATACATAAATGGTATATAACACATCTTTCATTGGTATAAATGGTGTAATAATCACTAGTACACTGATCTTCAGACGTGCTCTGACGACTATATATACCCCCTGTGTGACAATTTGTATCATAGCATTTCTGTTGTAATATTCCAATGTTCTAATTTTGAATTTATATTTAGTTTTTATTTCCGGCCATGGCAACACAGTAATCACGCCGCAAGCCTATACAAAAGTGATAGTTAGACCTCGGTGTCATAAACAAACCTGCTCACGTCATCCCAAACTTATACAATAATGGAAGTCTTCTCGTCACACGCCTCACGACATCTGCTACCTGTTATATGTTATAATAATTTTTACTGACTACTTTCCGAAACAAAGGACTAGTCCCCTAATTATAAAAAAAATCAAAGGTCTAATGAGTGTTTTAACTCGTGACCTCCTAATACTCGTTTTATTTTTATGCATAAAAAACAACTTTAACAAATAGTTTCGATTATATTATTTGTCTTGAAGATTTGACATTGAAATCAAGCCCTCTTGTTTAGGTCATAAAATTTATTATTATACTATAATATTGATTATACTTGCCGATAATTTGAAAAGAATTTAAAAAGTTCATTAATTAACAAACGTAAATATTGTTTTCAAAGAATAGATTGTAATACGTCTATAGGCTTTACGAACTATAAAGGTGCTAACGATTAACAAAAGGGACGCTGACTTTTAATCCTTGCTTACACGTTAACCCCATTATCTGGCGGTTGGCTTAGCTCGCATTAAGTTGTCGACACGGGCTCGATTTATACCTAGTTGCTGTAATTTGCCGATTCGTATCCGATCACTTATTGACCATTGCTTTTCTGCAATTATGGTGCGACCAATAAAGGTGTTTTTTTTAGAGATACACCACATTTAAAACTAGCAATACAAGACTCTTATAATCGAATACGAACCTTCAATGACAAATCTAAACTATAGTCGTCATGCTATTGACTAAAGAATAAAATTTATTAAAATTTATTCATTTGTTTAATATTTTACATAGAAATATAGTTTTATATTAAATATTAATTCGAATAGTATCAAAACTATTAAATGCTACGAAGGTAACGAGCGTAGCACGTTCGTAGCAACACTCTCTACGTAGCTACGTTTTTAAAGATATTAATCGTTACAATAAAAGTATCTACGAGTATGCTACGCCTGAGCTACGAGCCGGAATTGCTACAACAGTGTTCAGCTAATCCCTCGATCCGCGAAAGCCGAGAATTTCACGCCTCTTTATTACATTAATTTAAATGTTTGCCCGCCGGATTGCCACTGATCCTCTCCCTTCAACGATTTAACGGTATATGACGGTATTTGAATCTGGTCATATACAATATTATATAAACTTAACACACATTAGCATATTTAAACATTATCTAACATTATTTATGATTATAAAGTACACTCGTATAATAGGGATGACGAAATATTTTGAAATCCACTTTTGTAATGTGGATACACATTTACTAATTATAAAAAACCCTTATTTCGATAATAAACTAATGAATAACGAAATTTATAGCTATTTTCTTATATGTATTTTCAATAGTGCCCCAAAACACCTCGAATTGTAATGGCGGCGAGTGTGACTTCACGTCTAGGTACGCGTTAGATGCTTAGGTAAACAAATAGTGCAGTGCAGTGTGTTTCGTGTGAAATTCACCCAACATCATCACATCAATTCTGGGAAAATTTGAGCTATTTGCCTTAATGAAGCGTTCCATTGTTCGACGTAAATCGCTAAATCTCAACGTCACTATTTCACAAAACACTTGCACAAAACACGTAATTGTACTAACAGCGATAGATCACAGTGATATTTACCTAGGCGTGACGTCATATGCTCTGATTGGTGCTTCAGACAAAATGGCCGATTGCAGTATTTTAAATTTTTAATTTATTAAAAATCTTGATAATCTAAATTAAAAAAAGTGAATCACTATTTCAGATCGTTTTTATATCTATTTTACTCTGAAATCATTAAATCTTTGATTGAATACCAAAAATTATTTAACATAAGAAAAGATTGTACCGTTAGTATTATTAGAATATACATACTAAAATAACATAGCAATATCACAGAGAATGCTATTAGCTATGTGTATGAGCTGAGCGGATTACGTTTGTCAACGCACCTGAATTTGCAACAAACGATCCTAATTAATCACAGAAAGCTATCGAGCTGCGAACAAAAATATTTACTACGGCTTCAGTTAAGTTATTGCTTTATAATCCGATAAACAAAGATCGTTGCTACGAAAATTGTGTTAGCGCCGCTCTAAAGCGTTCGTCGCCGCTTTACGAGGGCAGACGCCGAGCATGCAAACATAAAAATTCTCTATCGGGACTAATAGGAGTGAAACAAATAAAAGGCTACGTAAATAGAAGCGGATAAATTCCAGTGGGGCTCGAGTGCGCGTAAATCCGCGCGATTTGTATCTGTGACAGGGGTGTGCGGGCACCCCCGGCAGCCGCCCGCCACCCTCGGACCTCGCTCTAACAATTAATTTGACAGATAATATTTCTACCGCAACTACAATAAGTCTTTATTGCATTTTTATGTCCCTAACTTTGAGCCGCGATGATACAGGATTTTTGTTATACAACCCAATTTAGGAGCAAAGCGAGTTAGCGTTTAGTAAAAAACATATTAATATTATAAATTGAATTTCATAAAAAATATTTAAATACTTCAGAATATTTTAATCAGTGTATATATAAATGTCTGTATTTAACATGTTCTTATATAATAGTTTTTTACGGTTCGCAAAGTAGGTTAATGAAATACGTGAAGCGTCATAACTTAACCTGTGTCAGTGAAAGTCCTATCGAAATCGGTCTAACCGTTTCAAAGATTAGAAGGATCAAACAGATTAATAAATTTATTTCATGCCCTTTTTGCATCTTAAGATACTAGCTTTCACCCACGGCTTCGATTGCGTTAAACTTACAGACACGCGGTTTTTACTGACTGATTTAAACGAAACAGTCGGTGTTACCCTCTAACATACGTTTCATCTACAAGAGAAAATTAGATAAAATCTATCAAGTACTTTCTGAGATTAGTCTATACACACAGACTCGTGAAAAAGGTTGAAATATCCTTTTGTGTTCTATCATTTTTTATGGAAATTATTAAACTATATGTTTAGTTACGAATTACTTATTCCATTTATATGTATTAAGTAATATATCCGTTATTATTTTATCAAACAGCATTCGTAACATACCGCAGGTCACGTCTATGCAAATGATATTTAATCAGGAACGCTTAATGGCAACTGTGGCGTCGACGGTTCTGTAAAGAGGTGGAATTACACCAATCAAATTGAAATTTTGCCGTACTAATTGCGCTCAACGTGTTTTATGGCCACTCCCTAATACGAATGGACTATTTGCATGACTGAGGGGTATCATATCCAATCATGTAATTAAGAAGATATTTTGTATTATTTATTGCTGGCTTCTGACATATGCTTCGCTAGCATTCGTTCATTTCGTTTTTTACATCTTCGGTTACATTATTGGAATTTTAGTCTAATTTTTTGGAAATACAATAAAACCTATAACTTTCCTCGATAAATGTACTATCCGACACTGAAAAACTTTTTCAAATTGGCACTGCGGTTTCTTAGATTAGCGCGTTCAAACAAACAAACTCTTCAGCTTTATGATATTAGTGTACATAAAATCATCGTGAGTAAATCCGCAGGCCATTGCTATACTCAAAAAATATCACCGCTAATCAATATTTATCAAACGAATTATTGATAATATATACAGTCAAATGTTTAACGTATTTTTCTAGACCTAACCTCTGTACGCATATCAAATATTAAAAAAAAACATCATAATCGGAATAAAGGGTTAAGCGTGTGTTAAAAGAATTTCACATAAGCGCATCCTTGGGCAAATACAAGGCGATAATTTATGTTGTCAACGTATCAGATAGCGTTTGTGTAAATCACAGTGGGATATCAATAGTGTGCTCCGTTAAGCCGGCCCGCAGCTCGCACCTGTGCCCGAACACTTCACCCCTAAGCTATGGTTGCCACTAATGCATAACGAAAAATACTACCCAGATATAAAAAAACTAATTAACATGCAAATTATTATCGAAAAAGTCTTATCCACCGATTTAACTATACTTATGTATACAGATAAATGAAATTGGTGTGTCTGCATATGGATGTACAAAGTAATAGTTTTCACAATTTTTGTATGTCTGTCTGTTCCGGCTAATCTCTTAAACGGCTGGTCCGATTTTGACAAGACTTTTAATGGCAATCTAACAATAACTTTAAACGACATCGCGGGCACAGCATACAAGCTGGCACAGCAAGATTTAAATAAAATTTACCTCAAATCTATTACGATTATTACAAAAATTTCATAATACATTATTGTATATATTACTAGCAGCTTCACTCGTGTCATATAAATAATATAAATAAACTTACAGTGTCCGTTTGTAATATCAAAATAACAGCACCTAAATGCATACAAAATTGTGTTTCGGTTAATCTTCGAAACGACTGGATTAATTTTGGCATGACTCTCACGAGCGGATAGCTAATATTATGATTCCTAAGAGGGAGGTATTTTTAAAAACTATACATTTAATCGTCGCCAGTTAAAACGGGAAACACTGCTATCACAATTGTCATCATCATCATTACTCATATCATCACCATCATCATTGTCAAGTATACATAAAATTATATCTTCATGTATGATTGTTTTTAATGTCAAAATACCCTCATAATATTCAATCATTATAATCGTGTATTTCTGTTTTAAGTATTGTACAGAATATCATATAGATTGAGAATAAATGTTATTTTATATGTAAGTTATCAATATCTTTTATAATGTAAGCTTAGTAACCCTGTTTAAAGTTCTCCCACCCTCAAACTCGACAGATGTAACACGATTTGTACGGGTATATCGATGTATATACAAAATTCTCGTGTCATAATTTTAGTCATGCTCCTCTGAAACGGTTTGATCGATTTTGATGAAATTATATGTTTGGTTGGTCTGAGAATTGATTGCCTAATTTATACTCTTAGGTAATTGTGGTAGATCAGACAATTTTTGCATACATCTTTTTGTGTGGCAATAAAAATGAAAATTAAAAATTCACCCTCCTAACCAATCCTTATATTTTCTTTTGCACAACAACTTTCGTGGGGTCAGCTGGTTAATGTTTATAAATATCCATTTTTACATTAAAAATAAAAAAATTAAAGTTACATGAGTACTAACGTGCACAACTTCTGGTTCACGTATAGTAACCATTTATAAGATACAAATATAATTTTTCTTATAAGATATAAATGATTATCTTACTATAAGTAAGCCGACCTTAAAAGATAGACATACTCGTATGCTATTCAAGACTTTTTTATAGAACCTTGTAAGAGGAATATTTACTTTATATATGATTTTTATGTAACTTTAACCATTTATGCAACACACGCAATGTATTAATACAAAAGGATTATTTTTCTCATTTCTTCAACATTTTTCATCGACTCCGCTACTATTAATCGTAGTATATGCTATACAGAATGTTTGGCGATTGCTCCCATAAACGAAGACAGGTCCCACAGACGGAAAAAATTCGACCCTGACTAAGTGAAGACATATTTTTAACACTTTATTGGCATTATTTACGTATTGTAAGTACAGCTAAATGAAACGATAGTTTCATAAAAAATATATTACTTTACTAAAAAAAAGGAACCAGCAACGAAGCATGATAACAAAACCAGCTGGACTAATATGATGGAGAGAAATAACGCTAATAGAACGTTTTAAAAATATGATTTGATATTGGTTAGGATCGAATTTTTTTCCGTCCCTTCATCAAAGGTGTCATTAGTACTGTCACCTGTCTTTGTTTTCGGGAGCAGTCCCCAAACAGCCTGTATAGATTACTAACAAACGCGATTTTATTTATATAATAAATTATTAAGATTACTACCTCCTACGTTATCAGGATAAAAAATTGTTGAACTTTCAAAGAACAATTTATAAAAAAACAAAGAGACGACCCCTCGCAGTGGCCGCAGTTGAGGCGTGGACTTGCAATTTAAAAACGAATAAAAGCCGTATCGTTTTTCTTAAAGGAGTCCTCTCGCAAACTACGTTAAAATGATTTAGCTCCCCTTAGCACCGTTACACGGCGGTCTTATTGAGCTGGCTGGCCCCAGGCCGGCTAATAAACGCTTATCAACGCCCTCATTATCACACCCTTAACTTCGCCTTAATGTCTTGCTCTTGAACAAAACATATTTAATCACAATTTTTCTGGCGCGTCTTAACTTTTTAAATTTCATAACCGTAAGCGGTGAACCGTGATTCGAAGGTAATGTTTTGTGGAAATAATTTCATAACGCTTTTTTGATAACACGGGATTTTTATATCTTTAGACTTACGTTATTTTCAATTTTTATTGCATAGCTAGATTTGTCAGCGGCTTCGCTCGTGTTAATGGCGATTAGTAAAAATAACCTATTTTGATGATTAATAAATAACTTTTTCTTAGTTCTATTAAATTTTATTATAAACTAGCGTCGGTCAACGGCTTCGAACGCGTTCATTTCGATTTTTACACCTTGGGTTACATTATTGGACTTTCAGTAAGGATCCCTAATTTTTAGAAAATATATATAACCTTCCGCTATAAATGTACTATTCAAGAAAAAAATTTTTCAAATTGGACCAGAGGATCCCGAGATTAGCGCGTTCAAACAAACAAACTCATCGGCTTTACTATATTAGCATAGATATATTTTTCTTATTTATTTTTCTTGGAATGCAAAAGACGTTGTTTCGCTGATTTTGAGATTTGAAATGATGAAAAATTTAATTAAACTTGGAAAAGTATTAATATTTTTTTTCAGATAATAAGTATCTATATTCGTATAGATAGTCAATATTTGTATTTCATTACTCAAATTAATTAATACATACAAATTTTTGGTAAGTTTTAACGTAAGCTATGAATGTGAATTTCATTTTTTGTAGGGACATAATAGTTAGATAAAATTGAAACGGGCAGTAGTACCCCGCTGCGAAGAGCCGCGGTGAAGTACCCACCCTGATAGCAACCTCGCCCTGATCTTTTAAGCCCAACTTTACGGCATCGCGACACTAAATTATAATATAACACATCGTAAATTTCAGAAACTATACGATACTGACATGTGCGATTAAGTACAGGTACTTGCAACATACTTAATAAAGCAGACTATTATTGTTACTCAGGTCGCTTTTAACATATACAGATAGACAGACAAGGCTGTAGGGCGCTGCAGGCTACCGCTCGATTTAAAAAATACTTCTTGGAGGTGTATCTTCAGCAGTGGACTGACAATCAATCATTTATTAAACGCACATTGAAAAAATAATTAAGAAACTGTTTTACATTATACTGTAACAAATAATGGTAGACCTTAATAGACGAAAAGCTCCTCAATATTTTAAGCACACTAGTTGAGTTTTAAAAATTTTATGCTTATCACTAATATTATAAAACTGAAAAGTTTGTTTGTTTGAACGCGCTAATCTCTGAAACCGCTGGACCGATTTGATAAATTATTTCAGTGTTGCATAGTACATTTATCGAGAAGGCTATAAGCTATATAATATTTAAAAAAAAATAGGAATCCCCACAAAAGTTGAATAATTAAACCCGTTCAAACAAACAAACTCTTTAGTTTTATAATATTAGTATAGACTCGTAATAGATAATAGATATAAAAATTATTTAAAGGTGTATTTTAATTTTTTCACCGGTAAAAAGGTTGGCAATATATGATATCAACCGCTCTTTGAAACGCAGAAAAGTTGAAAATGTTTTCGAGTAACACTCAAAGTAATCAGGCTAAAAAAAGTCAGAGGTGTACTCACGTGTTTAGTCTAGGATTCATCGAGTATTCTTTTGAGCGTGTCTGTCCCCTATGTTTAAACTCAAAATTAAAAGCCAGCAAACAGTATCAATGCAACGGGGAAAAAGTAAAAGGGTGCTGGTTACGTAGTATCTCTGTAATATTTAAAGCGACGAAAGAACGAAATTGAATATTAAATGAAATAATTTATGGCATATTTATCATTTTGCAAATGAACAGTCTCACCTTAATGAAATTCGGTTAAGGTACTGATTATATGCTAAAAAATTCTTTAAATTTCATCTGTCTTAAGAATATTTTTTAAGCTTAGTGCTGCCATAATAGCATCATTTTATAAAATTTATAGCTACGTAGATGATAAAGAAACTCCGTAAGCGAAAACATTCAATAGGGTCGATAAAAAATTTAGTACTAATAACTTAATTTTAATAAAGAAACTAGCTGTTACTCCTGGGTCTTACCGTTGTTGATTTGATAAGACAATAATTTTTACTGACACGAAAACCTCACAAACAGTAACTATTAAAAATGACCAACAAAATGCGTTTAATTTTAGTACAAGGGTTATGTTAATGAATTAAAAGTAAACCATCGATAACTGTCTGCAAGTGGTCTTGTCAAAAAGAGTCTAGCCAATTCGCATGTTAGCCGAAAAACAAAGACATAAATATTTATTAACCGTTTCTCTGTTATAAGTGAGGCATATAATCATGTGATATTAAAAATGACGGTAGTTACATATTACAAACATACATTTCAATTATGTACAATCGTGTGTAGGGCATTCCCGAATACAATGTAAATGATCTTATGCATTGAATTCGTCGTAAACAACATTCAACTTATGTACATACTAACGATGTTTACCAGCTTCGCTCGCGTTGATTTTTTCCAACTTAACATGATAAATATAAAATGAAATACTATGACATATGCCTTAACCTATCCTGTAGAAGTCCGTCAAAATAGGTTCAGTCGTTTAAGAAAGTAGCCCGTATAAACAAACATACGAGACAATTATTTTTAATAAATGCCTCTGTTATAAGTACCTCATATGGTTAGGTACACCTTGCACTGGTATTTTTTATGTTATCCTATTAGTTAATTTTTGAAGTTTGAATGGACCCATTTATCGGGTGTAACATTATAAATTCGAAAGTTTGTGAGTATGAGTGTTTGCTACTCTTTCCCTGGAAAACCACAGAACATATTGTGTTCGGTCTATATCTTAATATATATAAATCTCGTGTCACAATGTTTGTCCTCAATGGACTCCTAAACCACTTAACCGATTATA
>JAOSYY010000008.1:1024123-1045592 GCA_025727935.1 Hebomoia glaucippe
ATTTATATAGTTATTCAGTAGGCCTGAGAATGGGACAACATCTATTTTTCATCCCCCTAAGTGATAAGGGTTGTTCAGCCTTAAATTTTTTTAAGATACAGCTAATAAAAATACATACAACCCCCAATTTTCACCCCTCTACAGTCAACCCCTATTTTTATGTGGCAACACGACGTTTGCGGGGTCAGCTAGTATTATATATATTTTTCGTGCTTTTTAATTTCATTTAAATAATGTCTAAGTTAGATTATTGCTAGTATATTCGAATAAAACAAAATTACGGCTTTAAAGATTTAATATAAATAAAAATTACAATTAAATGTTTTGTACATATTCATTGATAGACAATCATAATAGAAAGTAAATATTTTATAGAAATATGTCATTTTTATATTTTCCATACATACATACGACTAATACCAAATATTGGAAACAATACAATCCTATGACTAAAGTGAGAAATTAATATATTTATACATCCAAAGAAAACTACTTGAAGCAAATTATTCTTAATATTTTTATAATATAGAACCTTAATGACAGTATTTTACCTGAAAATAAAAAACTTTATTAAGGAACATATTGGGTTCACTTCAAATTTAAAAGAACAACAAAATCAATGTGTTCCCTTGCTGCCAGGATATTGTACTTCTGCCGTAGACAAATACTTTTGAATCAAGCTCCACGAGAGCAAATTGGAGCAGGAAGGCCCTTTTAAATCCACCTCTGGAATTGTTACACCCAGTTAATAGGAGCCACACATTTTCATCTTAAATTAATCCAGAAAAATTTAAAACTTCAGTACTTAAGGGCCAATATAAGCGCTCCATTACAGACTGTTACATAACAATCGAGTTTGTGCCTACAAGAATACACCCAAATTAAGCTTGCATAAATGAAAACAACAATTTAACAAGACAAGTTACATAATTACTAATAAAAAAACGCCGATTGATTTTGTCAGGACATTAAGCGGAAGCTTGCTTGATCCCCGAGGCGATGATTCTAGTTTGTGATTATATGAATCTTTAGCCAATCTATTTAAATAAGATTTTCTTATAGCTAACAGTGACGTTACAATGATAACCGGTGCTTGAACAGGTTAAAAGTTATTATTAATCTTAGTACCATTGAATTCTTTCGCATTTTAGTGAACCATTTCACACAAAACACACATCACTAACACTCGCTGTAGTCTGAATACAAATGATCCAATCAGTACCAAAAAAATACTACCACATGATTTGAAATTGCTTACACCTAAAAACAAAACGTATTGATAAAAAAAACTCAAAATAATTTATTTTTTAACTAACCATCAATAAATAACAAATAACCTGCATAAGTATATCTTAATTAACCATTCTATTTACCTATCTACTTAAGGGAACTAATCCGTTCGAGGGGGATTCCTAATCTCAAAATCATTTTGCAATCTGTCTCATTTCTGGTCACTCACTTGCATATTCCTAGTTTCACACCTATCTAGTCGTATGTAAAGTTATAAATACTATGGATTATTCGATTTTATTGAAATATTGTTGTATGATACTTAGTAGAGTAATATCCATCGTTGAATTAAAACAAATCGAAAAGAATATATAGTTTACTTATTAGAATTAAAGTGTATACTAGTTACCTATGCGTATTAAATAGCGTTCGGTGATGGTTCTTGCACCACTCGAATATTGAAAGGAATAATTTACATAGTACTAGTGGACGCAAGCGTGAATTCACTTAGAGGGATCTACAACGTACGTGCCGCCTAAAAATCGTAGCATTACATTACTATCATAAGCATTTTCCAGACGCTATAAAGGCGGTAAATGTCACTTCGTAATCATAAACAGTCTTAATTCCAACGGCTCATTTTTAAAAATTCGCCAATACCCTTCATCAAGTCTTTGTCGTCGCCGTACAAACTCGTTTACGAGCACCTTTATAGCCACGGACCGGAGACTTCTGTCGAAATGAGACATTGTGTGTGTGTTGGATTAATCTAGCACAGTCACTGATACCGTCCCAATACTATGTAATCAAACTATTTTAATGTTAATACTTTTTTATAAATAAACATATAAAAATATACATTTAAATTATGTATTTAAACATTATTCAACACAGATTTAACTTATTAACAGTCATTAAAATAAATAATTATGTATTGAAATCACGACAATATAACATCTCACATTATATACCAAATGATAAAGGATTTTTAAAATTCTTTTATTTATTGATTTAATTAAATATAAATTTAACTCTTTTAATACTTTTTGTTAATTTCACTAACTCTGTTTTTGATATCTGATAATTTCGCTGAGATTCTTTTTTATAATCGTTTATATAGATTATAGGTATAATTATTTTATGCAATAAAATATTTTCGATAATAATTTAGTAATTAAATAGACAGCCATATTCTAAATTACAAATGATAATCACAACTCAACAACTGAAAGAAGAACTGCGCCTGCACTCGTGACTAAAAGAAGTGAAACGAAAAAACAATTTAAATGTTCCCAGCTACAAAAATAACATTTTATATAATTAACCTATGTAGTTAGCACAAAGTCAGGCACAAATTTTGTGATGATCGGATGATTCAGCCGGACTAGTTGAAATAAATGTAGATTTGTACGATATCACAAATACTATATTTTAACTGCATAAAAAATATTAAGGGATATAGAACCGCTATGTTTAAAAATGCAACCGAGAATTTCGCCGATGAAGACTTGCAAGTTGCAACTCGATAAAGGGATGAACACACAGGCACCTATGAGTACATAGAACGTGGCATAGACATCGGGTGATGATATTAGCACCGAGTAAACACCGAAGGGTTAACGGTAGACATCTGAAGCGGAGGGTTACCGGTGTGCACCGGGCCCCGTGGCCGCTTTAACTGTCCCAATCTAATTCTCCATTTTGTTACATTACAGGCAAAAATTATTACATATCACATGGCGATAGTTTGAAATGGACCATCGTGTGACTATTATGTCATTATTCTCGCTACAGCTTCAACGGGCTAATATTGGTAATATCCTATTATTTTCATTCTGAATTCAATATATTAATCCAATACATTAGAAAGTATTCGTTACATCACTGTAATTATATAGATAGAATTACAAACTCGTTACGGGATATTAGATTAGAATAATTAAACGTGCCATTTGGACCCATACGAAAAACTTATTGGACAACACAGCATTTGCATTTGGGCTTCTTCTTGATAGTTACATGTTCTGGCTGCATGGGTTCTTGAGGCGGAGAACGCTGGACTTCCACTTGGCCAGAGCGGATCTCGGTGACGGCTGTACCATTTTTGGTGCCGTTCATAGCTTTTGGTGTACTCTGTAGTACCGGGCTGGCCACTTTTGTCTGTGGCGAGGCTGGCGGGCTAGCCTAAAACAATTTTTAGTACTTGAATTAAACGGCGCACGTCAGTAATATATTACGTTGACTGTCAGAGGTATAGTTCGAATACAATATAAAAAATAAGGTGAAAAATGAATATTACTACGGTTGAGCTGATCGCCTACATGCCAGTAGAAAAAATAAACAAAAGGCTTCTTGGAAGCATACATTTAAACTTTATAGCTATATAACTGTTCAATTTAGAACCACTGAAGGAACATAGACTGTAATAGGTCGTCATCATAACAGAGAACGTGATAAAATTTAAAAAGCTGTCTTTCTGTCTGTCAACAAACATATATTCTGACTAATCTTCGAAACGGGTGGACCGGTTTTGTCGAGACTTTCACTGGCATATAGGTAATGTTAGGAGTCATTTGGGTTGGTTCCTCTCATTTCATCATAGATCGTAAAATTTACGCACGTGAACCCGCCCGTCGCCGCACGTATTATATACAAATAAACTAAGTTAATACATATATATATATATTAATATAAAATGAGAAAGTACGCAAAAACGGCCAAATAGATTTTTTTTAACAATTGATATTATCGATTTCAAAAACGTTTTTTGATTGTATATAATACGTAATCACGAGTTGAACTTTTAATGGAACAAACCATATGTTGTATATTTTATAGGTTAAGATCGTGACAGTTTTGTCAATAGAAATGTTTAACATTCTAACTGATACTTGTTTGGATAAACGCTACTAGAAGCTACGAATGAAAAGCAACCTTCCATAACAGAGCATCCGCAATTGGATTTAATTTCAAACCCACTTTGGTATTTTGAGAAATATTTTCAGGTTAAAATTGTGGACTAATTGGCACTAAATGTTCGTTAATACGATCTTGTGTATTTTTGATTCAGTACCAGCAAAACAAAACAAGAAAACGTCTGGCAGGAGACATCGTTGCAACCTACATTTTCAACAAAATACGTGACGTTTTAAGAAAAGTATTAGTATTTAATACAAAGAAGATGCATTACCGAAACAGTTTTTAAGAAATTTGTAAGAAATACCAGTGAGTGCATGAAGACGATAAGCCAAAAATATATAAAATCAGACTTTATCTTAACAAAGATAAATTTATTCCGCTATTATTCTTTATAATAAATGTAATACTTTTCTTTTCTTTCATTTGAAATTTCTCAAACTATGATTGTCTTATCATTAGCTACTAGTCTTATCAATAATATGTTGGTGGGCGAGTGCTCTCGAAAAATTGTTCATATTAGCTCTATTAAAGCCAATAATTGATAAAAAATGAGGTCACAGTAAGAAGATTGTATTAGGAAATTAGCCTGTTTCTGAATTCACGTGTGTAGGTTGCCATAGCAACGCTTTTAAATAATCATAAATGTCAATCAGCTATATAAATCATTTTGTCTCAAGAGTTCTACGTATTATCTATTTTTTTATTGGCTTCATTTCTTTTTCTAAAACCAGAATAAATATTAGCTTATCACAATAATTAGTATTTTCCTGTGCGAAGTTTGGACAAAGATTTTTGCGCAAAAATACTTACGTTAACATTATTAGCGACAGTCGTCTCCTCCTTATTGTCTTCGTTGGCAAGCAACGGGGCACTCGCGGGCGGCGTGGGGGTGATCGGCTTTCCCCCCTTGATTAGGGACACTATCTCGTCAGCCTCACGACTCAGGTCACCATCTGGCCTGAAGGGATTATCCCACCCACTTTCCGTGCTGAAACATTTTTAATTCAGAATAAAAAAAATCATTTGATTCACATTCACTAATTGGCACTCTAAAAGACTTTTTCCCGACATCAATGGCCTATATTTTCTGTATTTACAATAAAATAAACTTGTTGCCAAAATAAAATTAATTATTTCAGCGAATCGTGTACCTATTAAAACAAAAGACATGAAAAGCCTTTCATAAAACAAGGATAAAAATTGAGAACCAACTTGTCAGAAGAATACGGCGCCTTTCTTGAGTCGATTAAAAGTAACCAACACACCTTGACCTTAAAATATTAAGAATGTTTTATCATGTAAGCATATTTGACGCACCTACATTGTTTACGACGCAAAGAGTGGGTGTTCAGACGCAAAATCTATGAGTCAGTATTTGAGGGTATATTAATTTTTAACAAGTGTACGACAATTGCTACCAATCGTAATAGTTGAACTGAAGTACGACTACAAAATATTGAAACGGCATTAATTAAAGTTTTTTTTCTTCTATAACGTAAGGAAGACAAACGAAGGTAGTTTATCCGATGTCAAGGGATTCCTGTCGCCAATGGACACCTCCAAGACCAGTAGGTTTACGAGACGCGCTGCCTAACTTAAACCGTAGCCATATCACATCATATTATCAGTTATTTATGACAATAACATCCTGTTGCCGGATCAAACTTTTCGTAATTGTCATTAAATACAGGGTGTTGGGGACTGCTCCCAGAAAACGGGTGATAGTACTAATGACATCTTTGATGAAGGGTCGGAAAACACTCAATCCTGACTAAAAAAAGACATATTTTTAACACTTTTCATTAGCATTATTTACGTAAGTACAGCTGAATGAAACGATAGTGTCTTAAAAATACAATACTTTTCTAAAAAAAAAGAACCAGCAATGAAGCATGATAACAAAAACAGCTGGACTAACACGATGGAGCGAAATAACGCTAATAAAACGTTTTTAAAATATGTTTAATTTTTTAGTCAGGATCAAATTTGATTCCGTCCCTTCATCAAAGGTGTTATCAATATTATCACCCTGTCTTCGTTTGCGGGAGAAGTCCCCAAACACCCTGTACATCCTCCACAATGTTTACCCGTACTTGAATTTCACATGAGAATAAGGTGGTGTATGTCAAGAGATTTAATCTTTCCACTTTACATTTCGTGGTATAAACAAAACTTCTGTCGAGATAAACATCTATTAAACGCATCCCACGGACGCGACTCATTGCATCAACGCGCGGAACAGTTAAGTGGGTCCAAGTTCATTTTTCCTTGTTGTCCTTGTCATCCGTATGAAGATATTAAGATAATCATGTAAGTTAATTTTTATACACTAAAAGAGGGTACACGAGCACTCAGTTCGCCAGGTGTTAAGCAATTCTTGACGCCCATAGACACTTGCAAGACCTGCACATAGAGAGACGCGTTGCCAGTCTTTGGACCTTAGCCATATTTTGTTAGTTCTTCGCACTTCACAAGCACTTCACAAGCTTTCCATCTATGAACGATGGTACGTGACCCGGACGCAATTCATAATTTATTAGGAGTTCCTACCTCCAAAGTTAATACTCGAAATTCGATTGCTTTTGACACTTGTCCGACCACAGGCAATCCGAACCGGAGCCGGAACACAAATCTCAAATTTGAAAATGCTTTCCGACCGGGATTCGAACCTATTCAAATTAGAAATACTCTGGCGTCGTGGTTGTTTTATCCGACCGCTAGGATCTTATAGGACTATGACTTCTTAATCTAAACAATTTATAGCACAGGCTTTAAATATTAAATACTTCGAAAACGGCGATACAAATCGATGCAACTCTATTTATAGTTCAGGAAAATGAACGATAATAGACTTCTATATCCAAAAATAGATTGATTTGCTGCAATTTACGTCTTTATTTAGAGACTGTCTACGATATTATTAATATTTAATTTTATAAATAATATGTTGCCGTTCAAATATTATATTTTCGGTAATTTTTATTGCACTGATGACGTATTCCGCCTCGTAAATTTTGAAATGTTCGTTGTTTCAGAAAAAAACACGATAACTCCTGTACTTTCTTCATTATTATAATGTAAATATTAAACAGACATACAAGTGTGTGTACGTTCCAAATCAGTTCCTATTATAATTTTGATTGACGACTGAATGGACACTAATCAACTAAAATAGTCGATACCGCTGCTTTGTACCAGAATATTTCACTGTCATTTTAATACAAAATTGAAAACGGTAATATCACTCGAGATCGCGTTAAATAATTGCTACAAAGCAGATTATAATCTCATACAAAATATCACAATGCAGCTGGGTAGGATTACAATTCGAAATGATTGCATTTGTGACTGAAATAAAAATAAACGATGCCGTCATCACACTGGTTTTACATCAACAAAGGACAAACATTGAATAAAAATTCCCATCCACAAGGTCTTGGGTACATCTGAATCTATAAAAATATGTAAACCTATTTTTGTATTGGCAAAAATATTATATGACTAATCTATATGGAATTTTCGTTTCGAACATTAATTGCAATGATTTATTGACTTTTTTTTACGACGGTCAGCGTCTGTCAAGTGCGAATACATGGTGGCACAGTGCTAGTCAACAATAGTAATAGACCTATTTATTCTTTATTACCGAGAGCCAAAAAATAGGCACATGAATTAAAATACAGGTAATCCACTATCAGTTCAGTATAGTTACTTTTAAACTCCTAATCCATCAAAGAGAAACAAAGAAGAGACCCATATTCCATATATGATATTTTAAAATGTCAACAACTTGCTATATTAAACTCCACTTACGACAAAAAGTCCAAGTTATCATTGATTGATTACGAATGAATTGACGATAATGTTTGTAATAAAGGAGAGGCCTACCTTATCTGTCGGTTGTACATAGCGTGGTCGGCCATGTCTACGTTGGCTGCGGCCGAAAGCAACGTCGCGTACAAAATGTGCGATTCCGGCTGCGCAGGAGGAGGCGAGAGACACTGCGGTCTTGCTCCTTGGTAGAAAGACACACGGACCTTCGAACGCTCCGAACTGAAAGATATCGTCACGTCAATTAACCGCCTAAAACACATTGACGCCAGAAAGCATAAAACGTAGTAACCCACAAATCCAAAATTGTTCACATCTATAACATTTATCGAATTGGCATTTTGAAATTACTACGTTTTAAGACACTTTTAACAATTAATCGCGAAATACACTACACGCAAAGCCGCCGAGCTTAATAACTAAATGATTACTAATATCACCTCATATATAAAATACTGGTGAAAGAAGGTTAGGTTAAGGTATCTATAAATCTTTACCATTCAGCAACACTTCATTAAACTTGACTAGAGACTTAATATTTCCTAACACATTTATTTTATTAATATGTTGTATGATAGATAACAACAAGGGCTCTTATGCCCTACTTAAAAGTAACTTTCTTTAAGACCTCTTCATAAATTATTCATAACGGAATGTACTATTAACAATATAACCAGAATTTATTAAATTCACAATAAATATATTTCTATTCATAATATAAATTAGTTTAATGAAAATGTGACAATATCTCGAAAGAATTATATACAAAATAGTTATATAACATTTCGCTTAGCACTTACAATACAGTAGCATCGACTGGGGTTACTAAACACATGCATATATTAAAATTGAAGGTAATTTAATGTGAGCCCCAGTTCTTTTATTAGCCGATGACCGCTTTACCGCCCACATATTTATTAACTTCAATGTAAAACATCTTAAAGCCTAATGTGCTTCTGACAAAGCAATTTTGCCATTCTTGAAAAGACATTAGTCAATTGCATAATATAATTTTTTGGGCGACAATATTTATAACCATTTCCATGATTCGACAAAATGCTTTAGTTAACTTTACATATAATGTTAACACTTAAGAATATTTCAATTTTGGGAGACAGAATGTAGATATCTCCATAAATTAGGTAATAGATTATAAAAATCGAAGTGAAACATGTCCAACTGTGTTATATGTTTCCTTGAATAATTTCAGTTTAATATTTGTTTTAAAATTAAATTCGGTAAAGTAATGTTTTATAAATAAACAGATATTAAGATGTAAATAACCAAAATTTGCAGTGATAATAACATAAAGTGAAGCAAAGATTTTACATAGATTTGACAAAAATAAATCAAATTATGATATGGATTATCAATAATAATGTTATATAGTGTTAATCGTAAATATTCTAAAGCACGAGATTTGGCATAAAAATGGAAATGACGTTTCACATTTGTCGAGGCGGCCTTGCAGCGGCTAGAGCCACCGCGCAGGGCGGGTCCTCAATTTAGGGTTACGATGATTGATAATCATTATTATAAATAGAGCGATAAAACATTTGCCAACGTACATTTGCTATCTACATGGTAACTAATGACCTTGTAATCCAGACTAGATAGAACTGAAAGTAGTTGTATGTTTAAAATTCAGTTTTAATGACGTCATATTCGTGTTCATAACATGAAGACCACAAGGCTAAGTAGCAACAAATCGAATTGACCGGTTGTACAGAACAATTAATACGATAAAATCTATTACATACTTGATTTGTGTCCACTTTAATAATAATTTAAGAGTACAATTATCACTGAACACCCATTGCGCAGCACAAAAATGACGTGAACTAGTACATACCTTAATAGTAGTCCCGTTCACGAATTATAACCGGTAATCACTGAACGAACTTGGAAATTCGCTATTTTACACTTTTATAATTGAATGAAAACAAATGTACACATCAGCAAGTTCAGAAATCAGACGTACAGTGACGAGCTGGAATAGTTTGGCGCGTCTCGAGTCTCGGCACGACACTTTGTTCCCAACATCGATCTCGAGTCTCGGCTGCTTGAAACGGTCGCGCACGACCACAGAACACTATTAACGCACGGCGCCGTCGAATGCCTCGGATGGAGCGATGCCGCGAACGAACGAACGCAGAGCCGATCTGTATTCTGACACTGACATATACGCGAATCGCTTTTCGTTCGTTCAGCTGTGATAGAAGCCTATCAGAACGGAGTTTTTGTAATTGTTTGAACTAATACTTTCATTAAATAATTGTTTAATATACATAAAAATTACTCAATGATATGATGCTCTGTTATTGATTTTTAAAACGTCAATGCTTTCAGAGTATGCTTATTACCATAGACAACAATCCATAGACTAAAACTAGATAGTAATGTTGTTATATGACAATAGGTGGCAGTGAGAGTATAAAGATATTACTTATTATTTTATATTATTATTACTCGTATTATAATTTCTTATTTGATTAATACGACAATATCTCAATGTGGTTCGTAAGTTTTTGCACGCGACGTTATTTAATAACTATAGATGTTTTTTAAAAAATAATAAAAAGTAAGATAAGAGTATTCCAGTCATAATTCTGTTTAATCTATTACAGGAATTATTATTTTTTCTTAGAAATTAAACTTTACCTTAAATCAATTTAAAATCACAATGACTTATTTTCTTAAAAAGTTACAAGAAATGCTTATGTAGTCTTTTCTTGCCATCTTTATCTTTTAAACACATTTTTATATATAAAAAAGAACCACTTTTATCACTTAACACATACTAAGTTCAAATTAGTTTGATTTACAAAACATTTCCGGGAATCCATTAGAAAAAATATAAAAAACTATTAAAGCAACGGTAAGCTTAGCTTAGTAATAGTGTTATAGAGCCATGAACTTGATCTTGATAGCTGCCAGAATTCTTGAACTCGTCACGTGTTAATTTATAAATAACACGGATAAAAATGCTCGTTTCTTGTGAGCTACGGTATCGCAAAATCCGCTACCTTTATAGCCAACTTTATGCAATCTTGTGATAATACAAACTCGTCACGTTTGCTGTGTACATTATCTTTTGAATGTTTTCGAAGTTTTGTTTAACGAGTTATGCGTTTAGATATCTTTGAGAAAATAAAGCAAGACACGAAAATACTAAGTACGTAGCGCATATTTATCTATTAATATTATAGTTATGGAAACGTATTCATACACTCTGTAAACAATCGCCTTTGCGACAAACAGATGAATAAAACATACTCATTAAAACAATAACATACTCGTCTTCGACGGGCGTATATAGGAACGTGGTCTCTTGAACTTTCGGCGGGGGGCTGCTTTCTGGCTCCTCCTGGAGTGGACTCTCATAGATTAAAGTCTCCACCATTGATCCTTTGGAGCTGCCGAAGGACACCCTGTGAAAGACCTTCAGATAAATATCACAGTGTAAAAATAACACAATACAGAATGCCTGTTCATTATTACATTGTTGGTATGACATATTTAAATTTTCTCTTGATCTTTTTATATTTATACGCAGTGACCCACGGTTGCACCCGACTTAATTTTAAATCGGCACTAATATGGATTTCATGATAATGATTACGGTGATATTGATGAAATAAAAATTATCTAACTTACTCTTTGTTATTTTAATTACTTAGTAACGAATGTCCCGCCGAAATCGGTTTATTCACTTCAAAGATTAGGTTGAATAAACAGACGGAAAAATATTTTAAAAGTACATGTCTTCTATTTTACATTTAATATTACAAACCAACATTTAGAGGATATTATTTTTATTATTAAAATACGTCTGAGATATGTATGTAGCAACGTATGGATTTTTGTCTAAATAAAACCTCATTACATACAATACAATATGTGACATCTCATATTAGTCTGTGTCAAATGTAAACATTAGGCTGGTACTGAACTGGCTGGTGGCTGAACTCGTCTGTTTCCTTGACAATCTATCGATATTGATCAGGTAAGATTATGCTTAATAATACTTTAATTAATTATAAATAATGTTTTATGTGTATTTATTTAATACTCATTATTATTTTTGTATCCAATCGTGATAAATATTATATTTATTATAATATAAAAGCGCTAAGAAATTGAAATAATGACGTATTTTAACAATTCTTCTCTTAACTAATCTTTAGCACCGATTACTTTACTAAACTCTCTTGTCCCATTTAACTAAGACAGTCACGAAATTACAAAAAATCGTGCCGAACACAACCGATAGTTAAAAAACATTAACAAACAATCAAAAAGCATCAATAACAAGTACTTGAAGCTGTTACAAAAGCTTTAGTGAATAGACTTTCTATTCAGCCTAACTTGTAGCTTTTTAAGGTTCAAGAGCATGCTCTAAATGTTGAGTTTTATTTATTGTAGTGATTCAGTAAGAGATCGCAATTCGTTATGCTTGGCACACTTTGCTATCAGTGTCAATCTACGAACAAATAAACCGAAAAATTTGACTAAAGGTAATTCTTTCGACAGTAAAGCGGGTTTTTTAACCTGATGGAGTTAACGTTACTATAATTTGAATCGCGTCGTGTCAAAGTCGATACGATGCTGATGTAATTTCGAACTTATTATTTATAGTAATCTTTTTTTACTCGTAATAAAAGATCAACATAAAATACTGTAGGTTTATTTATATATATAACATGTCATAACATAATTTATGACGCCTATTGAAAAGGCTTTACAAAAATATGATGATTAATATCAAATCTAAACTAAATCGAAAAGTAACCAATCGTTGATGTTATTATTTCTATAATTGGTTATCGACAGACGAGCAGAGGTAGTAGGCCCGGCCACGTGATATTTCTGTCGCCCATGGGCATCTCCAAGATCAGTAGATCTAGAAGACGCGTTGTCAACCTTAAGGCCTTAGCCATATTATATTATTTTTGACGTTCTGACCTTTTGCTGTCGACCATTTTATTTCGGCCATTCGGACATTCATAGACTGAAGTCGAAACGCGCATTATAGCGTGGTGGTATGTGAGCCCAAAATATAAATTTTAACATTTTAACATTTAATACTCGAAAGCTTATCAGACCAACATATGCCGCCAGGCGGGAATTGAACCCGCGACTTTATTTTAACTAAAGGTTCTCCCGGTACACGGGCCAGTTATTTTTTGTTTATAGTAAGGTGAGGTATTCTCTAGTAGAGAATATTTTAAGATGTTTAGAAGTATGATATAATTTTTAGTGTTTAAAAAAATGTTTATTATTCAAAATACTGCGTAGCTACTCGATTCATACCTTTATAATTTATTCGGTAATATTATCTAAAATTATAGCCTATAGAAATAGAAATTTCAATCATCGCACCGATTCGTTATTGAAAGAAGCAATTCTTTATATTATAAAGAGATAATTTGATTGATTCAATGAAACTCTTAATTGGACTCGATTCAATTGATTCTCATTCAGAAAAAATATGTTTAATTTTCGTTTTATGTTTTCCTGGCGGTGACTTTTAGTCGTACCTGACTTAAAGTTATATATACATAACGATTATGATATAGGAGAAATAGCACACGTCCCCTGCGTATAATCAAAATCAGTCCAGCCGATACAGAGGTTGTTATATACATGTGGCTATTGCCATATGTATTTAAAAACGTGAAAATTTAATCTTATATGTATGGAAAGACGTACGGGGATAAGTATGCCAATAACAGTGCGTAAAGAATTATGTGGATTTGATTAATGGCATTTTGGTGCAAGGTGCATTCGTGTGACATGCATTACAAATGATTAGTAAACACCTTTAACCGAATGGCCTGTTTACAAAACGTCGATCCGACATCGTAATGCGTTGTATACTCGTAGGTACGATTGTATCGCATAAAATTGTTTGCAGCAATGGCGAAAGAAGTTAACATTACAAAATATGATCCCAATACTGAAGCTTTCCAGATGCGAGCGCAATGGAAAAAGGTGGATATATGTCGCAAGCAGTGGTACGATCGCTGGAGCTGGCTTCTAGATGAACGAAAGTTGGTATTTCGTAAGCACAGGCCGTACGATATAGTTAGATAATACTTAATACAATATACAGGCTGTTTGAGGACTGCTCCCGAACACGAAAACGGGTGATAGTAGTTATGATAGCTTTAATGATGGGATGAAAGAAAATTCGATCGTGACTATAAAAAAGTCATATTTTTAAAACGTTTTTTTTAGAGTCATTTACGCTCCACCATGTTTGTACAGCTAAATGAAACGATAACTTCATAAAAATTACTGAAACAACTAGTTTTCGTTTTCGAGAGCAGTCCAAAAACATCCTGTATATAGTACCGTGAAAGTTGTATATTATAAAATTTTCAATGCAACGCAAGAGTCAACTTCTTAGCATGCAGTTTTAAATGATTTGGTTTAAAACGAGCGCTGCCCCGCGGCGTGACATGAGAAAATTGTCTGTATTTAATTCCAGTAGTAGTGACCATTGAAACGAAGTTGTTTCAAAAAATTTTTAAGATCGAATTTTTTGCGTAGAAAATTTTATGAACTATTTTTTTTAATAAATATTGTCGCACAGTTTATTCCATATAACATCAGCTCAAGTAATGAGTAATCAAAAGTGGTCCAGCCATTTCGAATATCAGTCGAAACAACAATGTATTGTATACACATAAATTCATACATATTAAGGAAAACATTATTTTGACTTTACAAGCAGACATTTCAATTGTATTTGTTTGTTTAGATCGCCTGTCGGTTCTAACAAGGGCTATGTTGAAATAAAGATTCTCGTGCATGCTTGCAACAATTGTTATTTTTATTTACGATCGTCAATACTTCGTTTAAATGTAGGCTAACCGTGAATCTGGTACCAAAATTTCCGCTTTCAACTTTCGTATAATTGATAGAAAAGCATTATAATCTACACTCCTTACACATTATAAAACAAACGATAGCTCGTACTATAAAATAGCCATATAATCTATAATCAATGGCAGCCTAGTTACGTTTTTATTTTATTTATTAAGGAAAGCCAAAATACAAAAAGGAAACTCCATTTAATTCGGCTGTTCTCAGAACAGGGTTCGGTCTTGAACAACCTGTAACCTAAAGCAAACCTTCATACACGATATATTACGTTCTATATGAATAAATGATTATTTATTGCTTCATTGACACAACAAAAATATACAAAACATTCAAATATCACAAGCTAACACATCACGCCCCACATATGACTATCGTATGCAATTACGAATGAGGAAAAATTATACATAGAAACAAAAACACAAATTGAATTGTCATCAAGAGAAATCGCGTTTGATTTTGTTGAATTATTAAAAATATCTATAACATTGTGTATTAAATAGAATATATTAAGGCGTAACAAAACGCTAAAGATTAATCTGCGTAGCCTTGCCGAGTATCTAACTTTTTTATTGTACATACAGTATAATCCAAGTAAATTACATTATGAGTTATTCAATAAGTCTTCTTTTTATTTTTGCCGTTCACGTTTATTATAAATGCAATAAGGGGAAATTACAACAAAATGGAGTGATTTCTGTATCTAAAGTGGTCTGTACATATGACGAAAAACTTTAAAATATGAACATCTGTAGACGCGGTATTAGGCGCACTACGATCCCGCGTTTGTCAAAGTGAATTAACCTGTCCTTTAGTCTCGCATGGGACAGACATATCTCTAGCTAATTTCCTTTTACTCAGAATTAGGTTAGCCTTCTGAGCGCGGCAGAATGGGAACAAGTTTTTTCCTAATTTCACCTTGTTTCAAAATACATTCTGCTGCTGACGTAACACATACTCTGAATAGCGTGGGACCTCATATTAAATCCTAATATATTATAAATCTATTGAACTGCCCACATTTGTACGTGGTTAGAAGATGATTTATAGAGATAACAATCTTGTCTTTTAAGCTAGACCAAATTATTATAGTGTCAAAATCTAATGTTAATCGGTTCAGTAGTTCTGGGGTTTTGAACAAACACCGTTACTCAAGAATTTATGACGTCACCACTACAAATTACATTAATCAGTCAATCTAAACTGGCTTACTAAAGCAAATAAACTTTTTTTAAATGACAACTTAGACATTATGGAAGCATAGTTTAGCCCCATATTATTTTTGCTGAACAGACTTCAGAGGGAAGATATTATAGGTTTTGTAAAAAATATATCTATTTTCTCTGTACGGTCTCTATGTATTAATTTATCACAAAAAAGTAAATATGTAATATTCTTATCTACGAATACAAACGTGTATTATAAATATTGAGGTTGTTAAAAACAAAACAACAATTAAAAATATTTTTGTCAGTATTAAGCCCACTACCGAATGAATCCCAATGAAATTAGTATATGAGGCCATCAGTTCGTTCAGTCGCTGATGTAGTTCGGAAAGTAAAATAAGAACAAGTGTTGTTTGTGAATCACTGTATATTGTTGAAATTGAATCAATCGCGCATCGCGCAGGCATAACACAATCATGGAAGTGTATTTATATTTTCAGAGATGCGTTAAAGGAGTCGGATGCCATTCGGCAGGAGGCTGCCGACGCGCTGCCACATGTGATGGCCAAAGTTGAAACTATGAAGTCGTTAAAACCCGTGCCCATCACATCGACGGGCGTTATCGGATGGCTGGCTGCCAAGTCAGTAATCACTTTTTTTGCATGATTAAATACCGCTCTGATTTAAATTCTTTGAGTGCAGCACGAGATACAATCAAAGGAGTTATTAACATTGAGGGTTGGGTTGTAGTTTAACGGTCGGAAGAAGCAACTGCGACTGCAGAGTGCCCGGTTCGAGTCCCGGTCGGAACGCAGTTACATTTTCCAATTTGAGATTTGTGTCCTGTCTCGGGTACGGGCTGCCTGTGGCCGGACGAGTGTCTAAAATACTGGTATTTCGAGTATAAATTTGGTGGAAGTAACTCCTAATAAATTATAAGATCCTTCCGAGTCCTGTACCACCGTTCGAACTGTTTGGACTTTAGCTTTTTTCCGCATACTCGAAATAAAAATAAGACTCGAAGAGTAAATAAGGTTGGCAACGTGTCTCCTAGATGTAATTGTCTTGGAGGTAGCCATGGCTTATTGTCAGGTGAACTTTCTTTAACCTTCCAATGGTATAAAAAATAAGAATTTATGCGAATAAATCTATAATTACGTGTAATTTTGCTCCAACACTAGCGACGTCCTACGGTTCCACCTGCATGAGTTTTATGTATACGTTATTTTTAGCAGCAAAAGTAATCTCACAACCAAACATTGCCAGAAAAATATGTTTCACATTTAAATAGAATGCAGCGCAAATGAAAAGAATTCGCGACGTAAAAACTTCATTTTAAAACATATTTATTTTAAATAAACTATGTCTTTCAAGTGCGATCTTTTAATGGGAAGTGTAGGAAGGCTGAAGTTATTATCTATACAGGGTGTTTTAGGACTGCTCCCGAAAACGAAAACAGTTGATAGTAGTTATGACACCTTTGATGATCGGTTGGAAAAAACTTCGATCCTGACTATAAATATGTCATATTTTAAAGCGTTTTTTTAGATTTATTTACGCTCCACCATGTTTTTACAGCTAAATGAAACGATAACTTCTTAAAAAAAAACAAAAACTAGCAATGCGTAATAGTAAATAATTCTAAAAAAACGTAAATAACTCTAAACAAACTTTTTAAAAATATGAATGTTTTATAGTCAGGATCGAAGTTTTTTCCGTCCGATCATCAAAGGTATCATAACTACTATCACCTGTTTTTATTTTCGGGAGCAGTCCAAAAAACATCCTGTATGCTGAGCAGTTGCGTCTCGAACAATATCATCCTTAAAAACATTCTTAAGGATCCTTCCAGTCGATACTGGAACCTAATTTACTAAGTCAATTTCTATTGTAAATAAATATGAGAAGGCACAATCGATTTTTTTAATTATGCTTAACTTGACTGTTAGGAGTACCCGCCTAAATCGCAGAAAAAAATTGACAAACGAAGTCCAGAAATAGATGGATATTCCTTTATGAGAAAAAGTTATATGGGACATGATAGGTGTCAAACTCCGTATAACATTTGTCATTTGATATACTTCAATGAAGGTGTTATTATAAGTAATTGTCTTCATGAAGCCAAAATAAATCAATAAGGAAAGGAGTGTTAATTGTACAAATGTTACGTAGTTATATAAATTTGAGAATATCTAAACAGTTCGTTCCACAAATTAATATGAGTTTATAGATATGAGATAGGCATTTTCCATATTGCCTGTGGCTTAACCGCGTTCATTAAGCTAAAATCAGTGAAGTGCTTTAAGCCATGTATCAATATTCGCGAATGCATGGATTTACGCAAATTGATTTATTTTGTACCCATACATATATTTTGTTTTGGTTTATTTTTATCATTCTCCACTCGAATTATTGTCCTCCCGTTCTTATATGAGTCGTCAGCTTATCTATGTCTGCTTTTATGTTGTCATCTAGCTAACCTTCGACACGGTTGTACCGATCTTGATGGGATTTTCATTGATCTTTATCATTATATACATACAATTAACGCGAATTGAACAACGGGTACTGCTATTATATACTTTAAGTAGTATGCTAGAACAGTTCATTAGAAATTCAACGGGACATAAGGATTAATTAATCGTAAGTAATACAAAACATTTAAAAAGTGTATAAAACAGTAGTTGGTGATATTAAAGTCTGTTTTATTTTACAGACCGGATTGTCAATTAGAAATTTACACTTCCTGGCTCACTAAAATTCCAATGAGACTTCCAGATACGTGGGACGACAAGAACTACGTCGGATAAATTATTAAATGGCTTTTGATTCGATCCATCGACTATATCTTACTTTCCTCACGTTTTATGAAACTGTTTAAATACAATTTAGATATTCTAAATTAATAATTTTTAATAGCTCTATACCAAATATATGTATCGTCAATTTAAATAATTTATTAAATATACATTGCAAAGTTTATTGTATTTTCTTTAAACCCCTGTTTTTGAGATTTATTTATTTATTTTGAGGAATTAATTTATACATAAATATAAGTAAAAATAAATCTCTATGCCTGTCAGTCACGACATCTTTTTCGTTTTCAAATATACTGTAGGAAAAATTAAATTTTAAAAGGTTGAAAAATTTCCGAAAATGAACGACCGATCTTCGCACGTTTAGAGTTCGCGAAAGATTTAGTAATCTTACAAATCTATGTCCCCACGTGACACCAATTGTGTCATAACCTATTACTGAAAAAGATAGGTCGAAGATCTGTCTGGGCCTTATGGGTAATCTAATCTTGTTCAACAGTACTTCCTTGCATATTTCGTATAAACTGTTCTCTTTAAAAATCTCAGTTACAATCTATGTACATATAATTATAATTGGCTCTAGGTAATATCAAGTTAATAGGTTTTTTCTATGAATACGAAAATTATCGAATTTTTCATGGTCTTTAAAAACTATGAAAAATTATTTTTTTATCAGTCCATCCCTTCCGTATCCGTTTGTTTGTTCTGAGTAAACTTCCAAACGCCTGGACTGGTTTTAATGGGGTTTTAACAGCAGTTAGTTGATGGTATGGTCATCATCATACAAAAATCACTGCTACTAAAAATAGCTTCAATTTAAAATGACCTACACAGAAATTTAATTTTTAATAAGTTGTTGCAAATAAAATTTTAACGATTCGAGAATGCGTTTACTAATTAAATTTTCCATTTGCCTAACGTTTACGACTGTAATTTTTTTCAATATTTGCGTGCTGTTCTGGCTTCACAGTTACTCGTAACTAAAACGTGACGAAATAAATTGTAACAAAATTATAACATTTACATATTTAAAATCTTTAAACATAAAACACAGTCGTATTAGTTACAGCGTTTATAACACGGGAACTGCTTGACCGATCTCACTGATTTGGGATAACATTTTAAAATTGACGAAATTTTTACACAATTTTTGTCATAAATTATTCTATTACTAATATAATGAAACTGAAGTTTCTTCGTTTGGTTGAACGCGCTAATCTCAGGAACTACAGATTCTAATTGAAACATTCAATGAAAGATACGTTGAATAGTAGCCCATGATCAATGAAAAACGTTGAGAAAACGGAGATTTTTCCTTTTAAGAGCATCCGTTGCGATACCTGAATAAATATTCATGAAAAACGGAAGTGTTCTGTTTTGAATTATATTTAAAAAAAAATGGATCATCACCTTTTTAGTGGTTATCAAGTACGAAGTTGCGCAAGAGATCCAGTTTTTATATAAGCAAACGCAATAATTCTTAGTACCCGTGCGAAGTCGGCTCATCCGCTAGACTCTAGAGTCTAAAAAAATACTGACCTCTTCAACGATGTGTGCTTACTACCATTGCTAAGTAGTTTATGCTTGGGCTTGTCCAGTACTCCAGACGGAGTTGACGATGACACGGTGAGGTCACTTGCAAAGGAACTGGAAGACGATTCTTTGGAGATGTTAGTCCGGGCTCGCCTGGCCGCAGACTCTGGACTCCCTGGGCTCCCGGCCAATTCCAGGGCCATCCGGCCCTTCCCTGGCACTGGGGGAGGCTTCTCATCCACAGGCACCATGTATGACAACATCTTCACCCAATTACACGTGTATCAAAAACAAACGGTCTATGTTTGAGTATAGATATTTACATAGCACTTTTCCATGCCGCCCATAGTTCCATATACTTCAGCACAATCGATTATTGGAGCCGATATCTCGCCACGGGCTATCTTAAATCGCCAGATCTGAAAGATAACAGCGAACGTTAGGCATTGTTACTACTTTCAAATGTAAAAGAGATTAAGTTATTTAAGACTTGCTTAAATTTATTTTAATTTCATGACAAGAATATATCTATCTAAGTCTCTTTAAGCCCGACGGAAAATCGTCTGGAACATTATAGACTTCCTAATGAATTAGTCAATTTTTTTGTTAAAGGCTGATACAATGAGGTCGCTTCTTAGCTACATGTGTTCTTAAAGCTAAAGAGTTTGTTTGAACGCGCTAATCTCTGGAACCGCTGGTCCGATTTATTAAAATAATATTAAGGAGAATTATTTATAGAGAACGGTTTTGTCACGAAAATAGAGCCGTTAGACAAATTAAACAATGTTATCTATAACGCCTACTACTTGTTGACGTTGCAAAGTCAAGGTTCAAAGTTCTTGGGATTATATTGTAAATATTAATTTACATTGCTATATCGTACGACCGAATAGATAACATCTTGATATCGAACCGTGCCTAACAAAGTAGTTCCATAATAACATAACTATAGAGATACGAGTTTATTAATATAGTAGGACTAGCTGACCCAGCAAACGTCGTTTTGCCGCATCTAATATATAAAATTCTCGTGTCACGGTGTTCGAACTTGAACTCCTCCGAAACGGCTCGACCGAACCTTATGAA
>JAOSYY010000008.1:1045692-1061944 GCA_025727935.1 Hebomoia glaucippe
AAAATACATACAACCCCCAATTTTCACCCCTCTACAGTCAACCCCTATTATTATGTGGCCAAACGACGTTTGCGGGGTCAGCTAGTAAACATATAAAATTTGGGGTTGTATGTATTTCTATATGCTGTATCATAAAACAATAAAAAGAAAACGTTTCGTCCAAAAAATAAAAAAAAATAATTTAGGGGTGCATTACCCTTAACATTTAGGGAGATGAAAAATAGATGTTGTCCGATTCTCAGACCTACGTAACATTCACACGAAATTTCATGAGAATCGTTAAAGCCGTTTCGGAGGAGTTTAGCCACAAACACCGCGACACGAGAATTTTATATATTATAGGTCAATAAGCAAAGTTTCGTTCGCGCGGCTAAATTTAGTGATTTTCCCAGGATTCCCATAGCATGATATGTAGTAATGTTTGTGCCCGCGTCTTCGCTCGCGTTATCTATATTATGGTTGAACAAATTCATTGAAGTTTCTATCCATTTATTATAGACGAATGACAGAATCTGTAAATGCAGATAACGAAATAGGATTTGAAAGAAACAGTGAGTATTTCTGCTTCAAGTTACACTCAACGACTATCGCGACAAATTCAAAATTCCATTGAGTAATTTTATCGTACATACAGACAAATAGAGACAAAAAATTAAAAAACAGTTTATTGTATTCTACATAAAAACGTTTTAAAATAAACTCCATGAATGTACAGACACGCAACTTATACAGATTCGTTATATGTATAGTTTCATCACGATTTACATGGCAAGGTATTTTGTTTTTCATTAATTTCAAATGGACATTCCGAAAGTGTTTAAAAAATATATAAATCACGCTGGCTCATTACATAAAACCTTCAAATATCATTGACTGACTGCGAGAGACTTAAATATTCATTATTGTTATTGTTTAAATATCCTTCCTCATTGTCTAGCTTCATTGCGCCGGTCTAATTAATGTCTTGTAGTGATCGCCGCCTACAAGCAACCGATCGTTACATATATATTGATCTATGACCTAATTATTCTAGACTTAACCAATATAATCTTCGCCAAATTGATGTTTGGAAATCGTTTGACCTATGTAAACTCGCAGTCAGTTAACTTATATTGAATTTTCAATACAAGCGTTTTATGTCATTGTTTTAATTCAACGGATTCTTTAACAATTTAAACAATTATTTAACTACTAACCGTGCTAGACATCGTGCGGTCGTGCTTTTTTAAAATTAATATTAATAAAATTAATAAAAATAGCATTAGTTACGCCATAATACGTCGGCTATCTTCCAGTGAATGTCTCGTCAAAATCGGTCCAGCCGTTTCAGAGATTAGCTGGAACAGTCGGATAGACGAAAATTGTTAGAGATGTTATTGCATATGCATTTAATAAGAAGCTGTCTTTTTAATATTACTAACAGAGTCTTTAATTTTAGTTATCTGTATAAATATTATTTAGAAAACTCTAAATCAAATGATTTATTTAATAAAGCAGGTATATCTATATAATAAACAATAATATTATTTTCAAATAAGACGTTACGTTTTTTCATTTTAGAAAAGTAATTAAGGGCCCGCAACACAAATCTATAAATCAGTTTTACTACACTTAACAACAATAAAAATAATTTATAAGCACATACAATTAATGTAATTAGTTACAAATTGCTTGCTGTAAGAGTGAACAAGTGTTTTTCATATACAGCTCGTACTTTAGTAAGTGAAATTACGATAAACGGATTAAACGACTGTTCAACTCGAAAACATGGCGGCTGACGCGTTCGGGAATTTTCTCTTCGAAATGTACACTGTGTTGCTTGCATCTTCGATGGCTTTTAATAATCCCTACCCATTGTCTCATTCAAATTACGAGAGAAATTTCAATGGAGTCCGATGATTTTTCAAATTAAATTTCGATTTTGTTATCAAACAGTAGACTGGTTTTGCTCGCGTTGTATTATGATTACTTAATACGATGAATTAAACTTAACCTAAGTTACTCCTTGTAACATTAGCTATTTGCCAGTGTAAGTCCCGTTAAAATCAGCCCAGTCGTTCGGAAGACTCGTTGGACCAAACAGAAAATTAAAAAAAATAGTTTATTAACTCTTATGAGTACACTTTAATGTGTAACTTGAATAAAACTATCATTTTAATATTTCAAACAAACATTTTAATTTTGTATATGTCAGTACAGCCGACAGTGTCAGAGCCAGTGCTATTGTCCGCGTCTTCGCTCGCTTTCATGTCGATTGTACCGACAAATTCTACTTGTTTATCATATTTTTAGATAAATTCATTGAATGTACAGACACGCGATTCCTTCAGATTTATTATATATCAAATAGATTATTTAATGAAAAAATATGTTTAAATACGTTCAACTCGTTTCCCAGACATCAATTTTAATACAACAAAAACTACGTTAGACACGTTTAATCCACTTTCGACGAAGTTCGTTAAGTACTTTTGTATATCAGCCTGTACATGCACACAGAAAACAAGCTGAAAAGCATTTTTCGCGTTCCATCGCTCTTTTCTAATTGTCCACAATCGTGTTTGCATAATTTCATTGAGTACAAACGCGTTTCTCACTGACTTATGATACGTATAGATTGGTATAGACAGTAAATAAAAACACGCGTTACTCCTCTGTTCTGGCGTATTTTTCTAGGTAAGTTAATGCAGTGTCATATTGCTATGTAGAATTGCATGTGACACCTCTACCATACAATACGAAACCTCTCTGGCGCATACAAGTTATAATTATTTATTCATTATACTAGTTGCTCCTCAAGGTTAAATATATGTAGTAGTGTGTCGGATAGATGCACTTCACGCACTGCGACAAGCCATAGGGATTATGCTTCGAGCTGCCTATGAATATCGTTAAAAAGTTTTTTATGGCATTAACAATATCACGAGGTCCACATATAGGTAAGTAGTATAATAAAAGTAAATAATTATTAATATTACAGACATTTAAAAAAGTATGTATGTAGCATTCGGAAATTGAGCACTTCAACTTTCTATATATCAAAGCACCACGTGACCAGCTGGAATGGCGGCTGTAATAACCGAAACGGCTAGATCGATTTGAACAGGAGTCTCGCTGACACATAGCTGGTGTCTTGTACTTATATTTTAGAAACAGAGCTCCGCACGAAATCACAAACATCCATAAATTTGTGAATAATTATTATAAAACCTTCCCACCCTTCACCTACTCCAAATTTTACTGTACAAAAAAAATGGTTAAAGAAATTAGAAAATTTAATATCTATAATGTTAGTCCAGGCTAGAATAGTAGCGTATTAAATAAATCTATATTTATTGATTCAGTTTTACTATTTTCAGACGCCATACTCATAATTAATTCCTGAAATTTATTATTTCAGAGGTAATACCTTAAAGAGTTTTAAAATATTGAAGAAAATTGTAAGGTGTCGTTTATAACATTGCAAGTGTTAAGATTGGCGACGCGTCTCCTAGATTTTCCTGGTTTTCGAGATGCCTATGAACGACAGGAACCGCTCCTCACCGCCACTGTATGCTCGTTTGTCTATGATAGTAATAAGTTTATCTAGTACTATTTATGCTTTCGGCCCTATTTTAACTCAAACTTCAAAAACGATTACATAAGTTCATAGCATTATTTCTAAATGCGGTATTGAATTGTTGTCATTCAAAGCTCGATGGCTACTGACCAGTCACGTATGTCTATCGATTAGTAGGTATTATCTCAAAGATCGACTGTAATCAAAATTAATGTGTCGATCATCATGACATTCCACAAAAAAGTGGTACTTTACTTTAATAGATCTACCATACTTGTTTATTAGTTTCAAACTGCTGTCTTCTCCAGATATTTTATAATACGTGCAATTAAAATACGTAATCCTTCCTTAAGATTATCCTCTAATCATTTTTACATGTGGTTTCGCTGGTTAATGTTTTTATGTCAAACAAGCATCGTTGTGGATCGATACGGAACTCGTTAACGTAATTTTTTTTATAATTCATTCATATTTTATATAATACCAGCTGACCCAGAAAACATTTGCCACAATATATCGCGTTTAAAAAATTGGGGTTGTATATATTTTTATATGTATATATTTAAAAACAAATATTGTCTAAAAGATAGGATTAGGGCTGGACCACCCTTAACTTTTAGGGGGACGAAAAATAGATTTTGTTCGATTCGAAGACCTAATCGATAATCACACGAAATTTTACGGAAATTGGTCATTTCGAAGAAGTTTAATTAGAAACACTATGACACGAGATTTTGTATATTACATTACAATCCCCATAACTAAGTTTAAGAGATTTGTTTTTAAACTACATGTCATTGGTATTTCCATATGACTACTCGTAAGTTTTGTTGGAAAGTATCCCAGTAGAGACTGGAGTGTGGGAATGACAATATAATAGAATTTCTTAGCTAACAAAAGGTCAGACACCTGCAGTGAACCTAATGAAGTTCCTGAACTGTGTAATTAGTAGCGATAATGTTCTCATTTTACAAAAAAAGATAAACATCTATTTTTAGTTCATACGACGGAAAGTAAAAAAAGTGTTTATTACAATTTCGCGAATATTGCAATAACTTGCCAATGTATATCATAGCAAAAAACAAATTTCAAATATCGTCTCAATTTAGAATTTTTTATCACGCTAAAGGAGATAACTGCATTTTTAATTTTTAGTTATTTTTTTCATATTACATTTAGCAAAACAAGCCAATGGATAACAGGCAAGGCCAGAGGAAGGAGTACGCTCGTTTCTTGAAAGTCACCAAGTTAAGAAAAATTTAAAAAAGCATCATATTTCTCATTACTATAATTAAGTAGAAATCTAATTGTTTTGTTTTACATTGAGATTAATTATCCGTGACAAGGGAATTCACAAGTGATTAGGATTCTGTTAAAATATAAAACAATACTTGGATGTTACTTACAACATGCCATAGATTAAAAATAAATCTATTTAGTTCTAAGCTACTTAAACCCCTACGAAAAAAGTGGTGTTTTATAAGTTTAACTAAGTAAATTTAAACGATTCTTTTGTTTGAAATCAATCATAATCCAATTCATTCTTCGTTATATGTTTTTTATTTTTTTGTGTTATAATAATATAATATTAGTATATTTTCCATTCAATTATTTGAAAATAAAATACTTAGAGGAAATGTTATTTTTCAAAGAAGACATACAGTAATACTTCCTATATAATCACCTTAAGTAACCCGGCGATTAAATGACAATGATATTGTTATAAATTATAGCTAAGGCGTAACTTAATTACGTCAATTTTAAAACAAAGAAAATCGCATCTATTTTGGACTCTCGAGTAAGGAGCTAGAGTCTCTTCTTATTCTATCTTTTAATCTAATAATACATAATACAACTTCGTGTGAAAAAAATACATATTAAAAGGTTCGAATAACATTTTTACGTGGAAAGCAATAAGTGGAACTAGGCTTCGCATAAGTGACAGGTAACATACTATCGTACAAAGGAAGTAGTGTTGTGTGAAAATCCTTTTGAATTCTACAATACAAAATGCTCTCAATACAAACCTTGGCATTGTCAATTTTCTATGAAGATGTAAACTTAGTTTAACGATTATTTTCTTGAACAACCAGCGGTGCCCTGCGGTTTCTCCTCCATTGATTCTATGTGTTTGGGGACTGTTCTCGAAAACGAAGCCAGGTGATAGTACTAATGACACCTTTGATGAAGGGACGGAATAAAATTCGATCCTGACTAAAAAAATCACGTTTTTTAAAACGTTTTATTAGCGTTATTTTGCTCTATCATGTTAGTCCAGTTGTTTTTGTTATCGTGGTTCAATGCTGGTACTTTTTTTAGTAATGTATTGTTTATGAAACTGTAGGCTACTACACATAGCACATACATATATTCACAATAAACTTAACACTAACGTATATCTATTTAATTAATAATACTTATAAATATATTCAACCTCTAACGTTGTCTTAACAAAGTGTTCTATGCGTAAATTCAATTTTAAGAAATATAATATAGAAAAGTCAAACTGACTTGGTAATATACAAAATGTCAGACAAAATTAATATTCAGTTTTTTAGTATTTAAATAGTGTTATATCCATTTGATAATTGTTAACTAATAATGTAATTGAACGGAGTTGAGAAATGTAAAATCCAGTCGAAATATTACCACGACTAAAAAACTATCGTTTTATTTAGCTGTACTTACAAGATGGATCGTAAATAATGCTAATAAATTAAAAGTCAGGATCGCTTCTTTTCCTTCATCAAAAGTGTCATTAGTACTTTCACCCGTCTTCGTTTTCGGGAGCAGTCCACAATCACTCTGTATATACATGATAGCATTGATGATTATTGAAAAAAATAATTAAGATTACGTATATCGCTCTTTATTATAAGCCAGTGAACATCCCATCAAAATCAGTCCAGCCATTTCGGAGAGTAAAAAACTGATAATGAAAAATGTAATAAATCGTGTTCCAGTTACAAGTACTTCATATAATTTCTTCGGTATTTAGAAAAAAGCTGCTATTTTGATAAATTTCAATTTAATTTCAAAGTGCCTTATTTATGTTTTAAAATAAAAAAACATTGATTAACGGTTAGCGTTTGTTCTGTTTTTCTTGCTCATATTAGTGAGGATGGAAATATAAAATTATATAAGTGAACAGTTCTGCAATTTTCCACTGACCCATTTTGTGCTTTTAATCCGACCTATTTCTTGGAGAAATTTATTCTACTATAATTGATAACCTCGCATTGCGGCCTTTCCGGCTCCCCCTGTATAGTTTGTACTCGATTTTGTCCGTGACCCATTTACGAAATAGTAGTGCAGTAACGAAATAATAATTTAAAACAATACCGTGTCCGTAAGGTTTATTATTGGAATGATTTAAATTCGTACCTAAAGATAAAAAGGATAATCAAAAATATAATTAGCGAAATTGCTTCTAGTGTAGTAAAAACATTTTTAAATTGTAACATTAACGTTTGGAGACGACACGTCAAGTCGCGATGCCCTTGACCACGCGCTCCGAACTATGTTACAGTTAAAATGTCAAATTTGTAACCTCTGAATTATTTCCACTATCTGATAAATCCTCCTTTGTCATCTAAAAGTTACATTTGCCAACAGCAACACAATATATGACCATATTAAAAGGCAATCATCGACTAGTCATTGCACTCGCAAAGTTTTGGTGTTACTCCAAAAAGTGTATTTTCTCTAAAAATTTATAAAATCAGGATCTTACTACTATTATTAACATACTCATTGGTCAATTTGACGGTTCGTTACAATAACAGTAAGTCTTGAAAGTTCGTTCTATTATATTGTTACAGTGGGCTAATATTTTATATATGGCCGTAACTAAGTTTAGTCCTAGTTATATGTAGTTACTTGATTTTCGTGTAGACGACACGAGAAATCAAACTACTGGTACAGAAACAACATGTGTGAAATAAAAAGAAAATGTTGAAAATCTCGCTTTTCGTAAAACAAAGCAGTTTCAGATGAACACTTGTAACATTCATCACATCTTATTCAAAACAAGAAGCGGAAAAGATTCACGTTGCGTCAATATTGTGACGGATAAAAAAGTTAGCTCGCGTTTCTTTGTTTCCGGAAGTTTAACGTCTGTTTGTCTTTCAATTGATAACATTGCTCCAACGTTTTATACCTTCAATATAATATCCCAATCGTTATGAATAAATGCATGAATACGCTTTGTATAAATGAAAGAAACAAATGAAACAATAAAAAACAAGATACGAATAATATTCACTCTTCAAGGTCAGTTTTATCCTCAATTGAAAATTTATTCCTGCCTATCTTCAGTAATGGCAACGCATAATAACATTGTATTACTACGATTTAAAGCTATACGAATTTTGGGAACTCAGAGTGTATGTATAAAAAACGACTTGAGGACAGGTCCAGTAGAACATACATAGAATTGTCAAGAATTTCCGAAAGTTTTAATAGGAGTAGCATGCGGAGAGCGAGAGAAAAATGCTTGAGGTATATAAATGAATCTCATTATGTAATAGACACACAAAAGACCAGTAGAGCTAGGTGGCGCATCGCCAATCTTTAGACCTTAGGTATTTATCTATGAGATTTTCAGTTCATTTTCAGATTTATGTTCCTTTCTATTTCGCAAAATCCGGTCATATCAGACTGTGTCCTTCGCATTTGTGCGGTAACATAGCCATTAGCATTCGAACCCGGCTTGCTGGCGACCCAGTGACTCACTGAAAAGTTCACAATGCTTGGAAAGTAGACATACCTAATAAAGGTGTATTATCAAACTAAACCTTAATCCAAGTTAACGCTCGAAGGCCATACTATCTCTTTTTAAGAATATTTTATTAGCTATAAACTTTTTAGTATTCAACTTCTCAATAATTATTGCTTAATCTGTTTGATAGCCTTGAAATATAATTATTGTGATCTACATTAAATACGATTTTTGTCGTTTCTCCGGATTTTGATTACAGGACATTCGTTAAATGAGTAAATCAAACTAATCTCCGAGTCTGAATCTACACAGGTATAGCTGAATACAAAACTAGCAGATCTAATTAACAGTCTGGTACAAAATTAAACGAACAGTGCCGATCGTTTGAAACAAGATTTGAAAAACATATTTTTAATTAACAACGCTTGTAAAAGCTTTCTAATCTATACAACTAAAAAATATTACAACAGAATCTCTACATAATCTGAGTATCCTAAATACATTTGTAATTTGTTATACTGCATGACAGAGACTGAGTTGACAATAATTATTGTCCGTCTGTTTGTTACTGGTCATCATCGTAACGACTCTACCGATTCTGATGAGGCCTTCGCTGGGAGGTACCAAGTGTAATAAGGAGAAACTTGGCCACCCATTTCGTTATCAGGATGTTTGCATTAAATCAACATTGGTGACACTTAGGATCATATTCATTTATTTTTTTATAATTTTATTAAGAGTTTTAACATTTATATAAAGCGTGTTTTCAAAGATTTGTATGAATGAGACCGATAATGTTTTTTGTGTATCAATTCGTTTATATAGAAAATTTGATTAAGATAACCACGGAAGTTATATTCCATAATAAAATTTAGGTACATCGATCGCATTTTTTCGTAAAACAAGTTTTTTCAACATATATTAAAACAGACTTAATTTATCGTGTTATATTTTATAGAATATATTTTCTTGCTGTGTACTATTCTAGAATCGTATCTGCTACGCTCTATATCACCTATATAATAATATGTTGGTCATCGAGCCCATCGTTGAATAAAATGTAAGTGGCTCGGCGCACCCAGATGACAGGGGACGGGTCTATTGTCGGACGTCCACTGTTTGTTGAGTTCACCCGTATGACATCATTGGCAAGGACAAAACGCAATGCACTCTGAACGTAAAGCGACGACTATTCATAATTCTCACAGTGATCGAGCAATGTGAGGGCGGGAATTCATAAAAACGTCACATTCTACAACGTTCTATGGATATAAAGAAAATTGTCTGTCTGTATAGCCTTTTTTGTTACTCATAATGATAACGCAATTATACATATAACTTTCTATTTGTTAAATTTCATCTAGGTAACAGCTGGACGGATTTTGATTGCGTTTAGATCGGAGAAAAAGTGATATGTAAATTATAGAAAAGTAATAATAGTTCTCCAGTAATATTATATTGTTTAGTTTTATTGAAAAATTGGAGATTCTTTTGACGCAAAATATAATTTATACATAGAACAACGGGGCTTAAACCGCGGGGCACGGCTAGTGTAATTTGAAGATAAATGGCTAAACTGAGGAAACATTCAACATTTTTAAATTCCTAATGACTACATTGTGATCTACCGATGTCTCAGATTATTTGGATCTATAGAATAAATTGTCAATTGATAGAGTTTATGAGTCACGGCATTTCGGTTTCGTATTATGAAGGCGATATATTCACCATCCAAAATATATCTGTATGAGTCACCTATACAAATAAATGATATTCATGTTTCCATTTGAAACAACAAAAAACAGCTTTATTGGGAATTTACTACTTATAAATAAGCAGAAGAATACTTATAACAGAATTTGTAAAATCGTTCTTTCTATTCTCTTTTTTTTTCAATCTCTTTAAAATTCTTAAAAAACAAATGATACGATTTAAATGCCATTTTAACAAGCTTCTGAATAAAACTTTTATGGATGTTAGACGATGGCATGACATCATGCACTTCACAAAATCTGATATTTACTTCCATTGCATACAAAATTTAAACTAGATACTATTCTATTGTTTACAGACATTTCGTTTTAAATCGTCAGCTTTGTTAAACTATTATATTATTAATAATAACTATTATTTATTTTCGTTATTAATTATCGATTTTAGGTCTATTATCTTTTTGTAGCTATTGAATACTTCGAATCTAGATTTAGTAGGATAACTTACCAACTACAAATAAAATAACTAAGCAACAGAACTGTTTTTTTTACGATTTGAGAAAAATTCTTCAAAAATAAGAGTCACCTAATTTACTCGGTAGAACGTCGGTTCAAAGTTGGTTCCTCCGTTTCGGACGAAAATCAAAACAGACACACAGGGCCACCTTACTGGATATACTTCCATATTTAGAAAAAGGCTGTTTTGTAGTCAAATAGACACTTGAAATTTAATTATTAGTATAGTTAAAGGAAATAAAACAGAATGCCTTGTTACGGACACCGGTATATCCAGCTACAAGTAACGAAATTGGATTGTCTAAAAGATTTTCGATAGAGTTCCGTTACATAATTTAAATATTGCAATGGCAATATCGCATTGTATATTTTATTCGAATTTTTATTAATTGAATTAATTATAGAGAACGACGCATTAGTTCATAAGCAGGTATTATAATAGTGCTTCAAATTGAATTAATACTTATCGTAACTATACATAATACCTGGCATACTTATAAATATATTTTATTTATATTATTCATAGCCAGAAAAAATAAGAAAATAACAATAATCGTTTTACTCAAATTGTGGAATGCTATGACAAAATTGCAAAATTTATATAACCTAAACGAATTCGAGAATTATTTGTGTGGGTTGCTTTTTTGAATTGATTACATAGTCACTAAATTATTTTACATGAAAATAAACGAAACCTGTGAATATACTTTTAACATTAGTAATCTTCTACTAAAATTCCCATTACAATTGGTAAATTTATTACGGAGACAGGTCTTATCGAACAGACAGACAGATGGACTTTATATGAATTAAGGCTTAAAGCGTAGAAAATCTCTGTTATTTATTACGAATAGACACTTATTTTATTTATATTCATCGATTGTATAATTTAGGAAATTATATCGGCGGCGTAACAAGTAAGCAACCTTGAACCTAAATACGAAAGCTGAGAATTTATAGAAGAGTCTTTTTATATCGTGACCGATTGAAAAGTTTGTTACTCCAAATAGAAGGCCTTGTCGCTGTACTTTCATCTATTCGTTTCCGCAGTAGATATTTCACAAACAGGATGATTACGTTTAAACTAGTCTAGTGTTTCAAATGAACGTAAGAAAATGTCATGCGTCCTGTCTGGGTCCGCGCCGGCGACCGTGGCGAAATAAAAAAATCGAATACGAGCATTACGAAACTTACAGATAAAAACTAACAGCCTTGTTAAAAAAAAATCTCCAAAAACATTGTCTTGGTAAAATACTCATTTGGCATCGTCGTAATAAGTTAATTTTAACAGCAATCTCGTATGTGTCCTAATGCACCGCTATCGTGGTTTTGATACTTTTTACAAATAGGGCCGTAATATATTGGAATTTAAATCCTTCATCAAGTTAATTCAACACTGACAATTTTTCATTTGCTACTCACAGACAATTTGAAACGTTCGTCACAAATGAACGTAATGAAGTCGTTGAAAACATTTGCAAACAACACCATTAACTATATGAAAAGGACTCAATTTGTACTCGAATACATATATTAAGTTACGAAAATTAGAAAAAAACTATTAATATTATACCCGAAGTTGTTTTGCCGTCGTAGTCATTAGTTAAAAATTTATATAACACCATATTTTAAACTAAGCACAATTTAACAACCATAAAATCTTTTGGAAGGATCAGAATCGTATAAATATATCTATTATTTTATTTAATCGAATTTTGACTATAGTTTAAGACATGGTTTATGTTCTCAACGAGAGCTGATACAAGAAATAATAACAAAACAATTACCTACCTAGATTGTTTTGTACAATCCTTACGTCGCAGAATCACTATATTTATGGCGAAAATTCAGACAAAACACCCGCAATTAACATTATTCTCTATTATTTCTCGAGCTACCAATACATGACCTACATACGTTTTCACTTCCTATTACTTGCCAAACTTTAAACTGATCAGACACATCCAACCAACATTGAAAATCGCACTGATATATTTGCCAGCTAAATTAAAAGAATCACGTTAAAAACAAAACATAAACATTAGGTATGAAAAAACAATTGAAGGCAATTGCATAATTGAGAATGGTCGCAGGCTTTACCGGCGCTGCAACATTTCGCCTACGTAATAGGGCCCTATGCACACGCTTTGCCGCAGAAGTGCAGCCAGGCATCCGGCACGATATACTCACGATTGAACACTAATAAATTTATAAACATACGATTTATAGCTCGTCTCGTTATAAACGATACAAATGACATTTATTTTATTTATAGAAAACGTCGCACCTACGTAAACGTGCCTCGGCCGTCACTACGGCTCTGCGTAAGCGAAATAAAACTGATGTAAACTCAGTGCATACGTACGTGCACCTGGATCTATCCTATCGGCTGGAAGGTGCCGGCATCGCAGTCAGCATCGACCGTCCAGAGCGCTCTCAGCCGAGCGAACGCATCAGAAGCGAGGGAGCCGAATTCGATGCGGCCGGCTGTTTATAAACATTGAAACAGTCATAGAGGACGGGATGCGATCAATACAGCGAGGAGCGCGCTCCAAGCCACCCGGCCTACACGCTCGGCCCCAGCTTCACTGCGAAACGTGCAAACGACGCGACTGGCTGTACGACCCAGCGACGCGCGCGTGAGCAACCGATTGCAATTGAATGCACAGTGTGCGACACGAACGCACCGAGCGGACGGCGATTGCCGTGTGTGCGCCCTCCTTGCCGGCACGTCACGCAGTTTTGACAGCTCCGCGGAGACATGAGGGCAGCCGGCAGCCTCGCGAGCGGCGGCCGCGGCGCCACCGTCGCCCTCGCGCCGATCGATACGCGGAGCTCTACGCGTTGCGCCGCGTGATCTAATTAGGGCTGTCAGATCTTATTGAGGCGATTCCCGCTATGATCAGCTACGCATTAGGCAGAATTTACTAGAGAAATATATGATAATTCACCGCAGCGTTACAGTTTCATAGACTACACCGTTCCTGTTCACTTCCCTTCGAGTCTATCAAAGATAAAGATAAAAACAAAAAAGCAGTTTTCACGAATATTTTATTTAATATTACACCGTTCGGAGTGGAGTATTCTCAGCGCCGTCTAGATCGGTTACGGCACGGAGTTTATTGCTAAGAAATTGTTAGCTTCAAGCGTCGTTTGAAACCTTTCCCAGTTTCCCGGACAGCCCTAGCATCCAAAGCAAAACGTGCGGAGTTACCACGTTTCATTTCAACATGTCGACGAATCTAGAGCCGCTCGCTGGGCTGTGCCTCTTCGTGACAGAGAGTGCTCTTTTGTAACGGACCAGCTATTGTCCATGCACGATTCATACAATTTATCTAGATGGTACTAGCCATTACCAAATTATACTGTCCTATTATACTTTAAAATCAAAAGCAATTATCGAGATCAAAGTTTTGGAATTTTCCGTGGCAGATATTTGTATTTGTTCGCAAATCATCTGAATGCTTTTAAGTTACACCAAAGAAAAATATCTTAAGCTACGTGTCAAATACAACTTATTTTTGCATACATTGCTAACTGTCCTCGCAATCCTCCGTTTTTCCTCGCTTCATAGCAGCGCACAAATTGTGGACCACTAACCTGACTCCACGTGTAAAGCGTTACACAATAAGACGAAATACAAGGTTGCCAACCAATTAATTGCGACAAAGAACTTTTTAAAAAGAAAACCAAAAAGCGCTCTCTTACGTTTGATTTCATTTCGAGTATTGTCCTTTGAACTTCACCTTTTTAAGCAACGTAAGTTTTATTAACATTCTCATTTCTGATTTTGGAAGCGAAAACAGAAACGTGATTTTATATAATCAGACTAACTAAATTATTATCTAAGGACTGAACATCTTCCAACTCAGCGTTATTTCAGAGATGTTACTTAAGATGTGTTATGTGTGAGTTTTGAGTTATATTTTTGCTAATTCTTACTGGTTTCTGGAACGGCATTACCAGTGACAGATAAATTCCCTCTGGCTCTAGGCCCTACGGCATCATTGTCTTTAACTGACCTTAAACCGTAAAATTCATTTTCAAAGTTAATGTTATACCTAACAAACTTTACTCAAGAGAACAATCAGGGTATTTAGAAATTAGCAATGAGTTTTTTTACAGCGCAATAAATAAAAGTCAAAATTTAAACAATGTTTTATTAGATACGACTGTAGTTAATACACATACTTGAAGTTTTGCATACGACAGGACAAGTCTCAAGCTAATGTTTAAAAACTATCGATAAATATTGCCAAGCCCTTCTTGTCTATGTCAACTGTTTCATATTATTGCCATGGGTACTTCGCCATCAAAACCCACATTTATGCGAATATTTTACACAAGTTGCTGATACACCAAGTACTTACACAAATACAAGTTATAGTAACTATTCATTGCGCCATTTTCGCCAATTTCACGATGCCAGTTCATTCTAAGTTCATATCATATTTAAAGAACCGCACCGTTCGTGTTTTACAAACACAATGAATACAATAAAACTCTAAAAAATCAGATGTAAAAGTATATACATCAAAAAGTGTTGAGAACTTGACACTGTTTCCGAATCCAGTCTTTATTGCTCATGAGGTAAATACAAAAAAAAATCAAAATGGATCAGGAGCATTACGACGTGATGATCTAACACTTAAATGAGACTGTAATCTTATGTACTATGTGGATAAAGTTTCGGGCTTGGCGATGTTCAAAAGCTTTGGAAAACTCAAATGCAAAGCGCATTGAATAAAGAGTACACAGCAATTTATATATAGACTTGTCCCGTAGGTGATCGCCGAATACATAGAAATTGAGTGTTTGTAAGATATTCTGTACAACATTCAAGATTGTTAGACATTGGCTGAGTTATAGCTCAGTAAACCTTCAGTTGGTTCTTGTCATCGAAGCCCGCCGAATGGCCAGCGTTGCGAACGATAAAAGAGTTCCCATCAAAGTGCATTCGCCTTTCACCGCGTCTGTTAAAAAATACCTCTTTGCGTCTGTCTACGTGATAAGAATCGAAATGCAAACTATGGCAACAATAATTCAAACTAATTTATCGCTTCAGATCCCGCACACCTCGTCTGCTGCATGCGAATAAGCAATCAATAAAGCAATAATTACTTAGCTCATTGGTGTCTTCTTCTGCGTTCGATGATAACCCGACAGCTAGCAGGCATTTTGGGTAAGGTGTTTCACGCAATAAGGGAGGTTATTCAAAACAGTTTACGTATATTATTTATGTTTTAAGATGCAAATTAGATATTTGACAAAACTATTTTTTACAGTTAGTATAAATTGAAACTATGTTTTTAGCAAACTCCCACACTGCCACAAACTTGCCATATCTTACCCAAAATGCCTGCCAGCTTTCGGTCCACGTCTGCTTTCAAATCTATACTAATTATAAAGCTCAAAAGTTTGTTTCTGTTGCGCTAATCTCAAGAACCACTGATCCGAATTGAAAAAAATCTTTCAGTGTTAGATAGAACATTTATCTAGGAAGGCTTTATTATATTAAAAATAAAATATGCACCCTTACTAAAAGTCCACTAATGTAACCCAAGGTGTAATAATCGAAATGAAGGCGAGCGAAGCTGCTGGCAAAAACTAGTATAATATGATAAACTTTTAAAATACATATCGTATCATTAAAAGTATAGAGAGTTATAAAGGAAAAACAGTCAAATATTAAAGAAAACTATAGACAATTCGTTGTGTTTCAGAGAAGTTTAAATTATTCTAGTT
>JAOSYY010000008.1:1064675-1089757 GCA_025727935.1 Hebomoia glaucippe
TCGAGGAAGGCTCAGACAGGCTGATCAAAAGAAAATGTTTTTTTTACAGAAACTTACTTATTATTCCCCTGCTGATGACGAGCTTGGATCTCGACCCGTGAACCGTAGTGATAAACTCTGCCGTTGGGGTGAATGAGAGCCGCCGCAGCCCCGGACCGGGACAGAGCCAAAATTATGTTGTTTTTGGCATTCGTCACTCGTACGGCCCCGTCGATTGTCATGTCGACTCTACGAAACAAGTTTTAAAGCGAATCGTTCCTCAACCTATAGATCGTGTTTTGCATCCTATAGCAATAAAAATAGTTGTTGTTGATAAATTGAGATTGCTTCAAAGATAATTGTTTTAAAATGTAAATAAACCATTCTAATATATATTGTGTATTTGATGAGCCAGACACGCGTTGCTGTGGCGAAGGTTTTTGTTATATTAAATAGTAATTAGAAAGCATTATTATTATTGAAACGTTTTGAGCTTTTAACACAGTTCCATCTATTGAATACCTACTCAATTTAGTAGACAGATATTGTCATCTGTTAGAATCGTTTGGAGCTAAAATATAATTTTGACTCACAAATATACAAATAATAATTCACTATAAAATAATATTTCGACTATAAATTGATAAATAAACTATCATATCTTTTAAGTTGGAGCATAGCACTCATTTTAAAGAAAAAAATTATAAAATCGGTTCAGTAGTTTCGGAGTTCATCCCGGACAAACAACGTGACACGTAATTTATATATATACAAATCTCCTATGCGTGTTTTAGGAGGGGCAAGGTTTTGACGTTGAAAATGGTGGAAGATAATGATCTGTAGTGTAAGACTGTAGTGTAAGACCTAACAATAGCTCAGGAGGAGTAACATAAAATATTGGCAAAAGATGAGCATATCCAAATATAATATATAAAATTCTCGTGTCACAATGCTCGTTCCCTTACTCCTCCGAAACGGCTCGACCGATTCTTATCAATTTTATATGCATATTCAGTACGTCTGAGAATCGGCTAGTATCTATTTTTCATCCCCCTAAATGTTAAGCGTGTTCCACACCTAATGTTTTTTTTTTGAGCAAAACTTATTTTTATTTTCTAATCATACAGCATATAAAGCTACATACAGCCCCATTTTATATATTTGTGGCAAAACGACGTTTGCTGGTTCAGCTAGAAGTATCTTATAAAATTTTGAAGTAAACCGATAAGGGGCAAATCAGGTTGGTGTAACTTAGGTTCAGGAATTTTGGAACACCTAACAGCAATCTTTTGAGTTTTGATAAGTTCGGTATCGTTAGCAACCGGTTCTATGGTTTACGGACAGTAGTTTAACTCACTTGACGCGATCTCTCAGGCGCAGACAGATTGTCCCATGTGGTGTTACAGATGCATTGTAGCCGGCACCTCCGACTACATCAGTTACCTGTTCAAAACAAAACGAAAACAATATTTATACGAAAGGGTTGGCCCAAGTGGCCTATACTAACCGTAAGCTAGGTAATCACTCCGAATATAGAGATTGTAGAGAACGCTAATTGTTGCGTTTATTTATTTAAAATGTAATTTGTATCGTGAATAGACAATTGCGCGAGAAAACGGAGCGCACGTAACGCATTCAAATATTTTACCCTTCCTTGGATGTTTCTAGAATTATTTTTAGGAGTTGCTATTTCGGAATGCAAACTAATCCAATAACTCGTAAACCATTAAAATCGGTTTAGTCGTTTTCGAGGTTTTAATCATACAGTTGACGCGTCCTTTTTAAATATGGCATTATCGATATGCTGTTTTCAATGTTTTTCTTCATAAGAACCTTCCATGAGCTTGGTCTGCGGTTACTCCTATTAAAACGGTTCAAATTTATTTCTGTGTTATTATATATTAATTCGTGGCTCCACTGGTTTCTTAAAATATTAAGTAGTTCAAATGTCCCAGGATACGCTGGCATAAATACACATTAATGTGGCCGTTAATTCTCACCGACGTTGGCCTTCGAACATACTTAGTGCAAGGTATTATTAGTAAGTATTCTTTACTCTGAACATTGCACGGCTGCTGTAGCCCAGACGCAATCCATTAAGATAAGCCTATTAACGCACAATATGTATCGTGTACTTTGCGGAAAATTTAAGACTTACTGCTAAAAATAAAAATATTACAATTGTTCGATTCTACATCTTAGTATATTCAAACTATTAAGTACTAGTCTGTTTTCTCTAGATTACGATTAGCCCGGTGCTCGTCAATTTTGATGCCACTACTCCCATAAATTGAATTGTCTATAATATCAAAAAACAGCATTTTTCTAAATGCATATAAAAGAGTTTTAGGAACACACAAATCTTTTGTGTCCTCCAGCTTTACCGAGACGGTTGCGCCGAACATGACGGGATTTTCCCTTGTGTCTGTCAAAAGGCGCAACTTTTTTATGTAATCATCATCGTGTATACATAAAAATGATGCGAGTGACACCGCGAGGCCCGTATACCGATCAATAATTAATATCTCCCCAAGAAAAGAACGATTAAGAAGCGTCAATTTAATTAATACAAAGCGCATTATCAACATACGCTAAAACAATAGATCTAGAAATATACTAAAAGCAGTTATTCGATTTACGTGCTCTCACATTTAGCGTAAACGTTTCAGTAAAAAAATGTCAGTACATTTTATATCTTAAAGAGAGATAGTGAAAACAAGTTATTGTTCCACTGTAAACAACACGTTAATTTGTGCGCTAAACCTCAAGTTCTCTCCAGGTGTCAGCGTGGTAGATGTCATCGCCGGGATAGAAGGGTGCTTTGCGTTGTAGGGGCGCCCGCCACGGGGGTTGCCACGCAGTCGCGCCGACAAGTTCCGCCTGCCCCAAACCACCCTCGAGAAACTTGCTGTAGTCTTGAAAAGCAGATAGATTTGACTCCTCCTAAATTAACAAAAAATAATAAATTATTAATCTGTAATATCAAAATAGTGATATTTTCTAAACACGCTTGAAATTATAAATGATAAACATAACAGTATTATTTATATAAATTTTTGTCTGCCTATTTATTGCGAGTAATGTTTATCATTTGTTATCACGTTAACTCTCTTTTCGCATCACCCTATAACCTTCATTATTCCAGTTATTTCATTGTTCCAGTTATCTCAATCAATTCTACACTTTAACCGTAGATCGTAAGAAACAAAAAACTTACGTTCACATATAATAGTCCTAGCTTAATTTAGCAATTATTGAATTTCCTAATTAATGTTTGACGTAACGATCATTAAACCTAGCCATTACGTAAATGTATATTATATATCCATTACACTTCAATTTATTAATTAGGATCAAAAATAATTTTAATATTAATTTTCACTTCTTAGAATAAGACGTCAGAAATCTGGCAATCGTAAAGTTTTTGAACTCATGAAGATCTGTCTGAACAATCTAATGTTCGAAAGTGCGGGCTACTAAACAAAAAAGTAATCATTTAAACTGAATTTTTCAAGCCAAGTTACGGCTAATCCGGTAATGTATCTCATAACACCATTAAACAATATGGCTGACATATTTTAAAATAAAAAGGACGCGAACATTTTTTTTTAAATATTATTTACGTATGATTACATATTTTCATAAAAACGATTGATTTAAAGCAGGCACGTATCGTAAATTTTTGCTTTATGTTATTATAATTGTGGTTTCATGAATATTTTACCTGGTTATATGAATGAGCTGTATATACGCTCCTTGGGCGAACAGGCATTACTTCCTTTCTAAAATCTGCACTAGCCATTCTAACACTTCTTCAACTTAAAACTGTTTAGATCATTCACTGTTAAAATAAAAAATACTAGGTCAACAAAGATTATCGTCGGCAAATATTACATAGTACGAATCATAATTCAGATGACATAAAAGTGAAGACAATAGTCATTTGCCACTTTTTTCATTCCATATTCAAAAATTAAGTTTATTTCTAGCGGTGTTGAAAGTTGCCAGCCAGCATCTTTTAAATATATAAACTTTTTTTTTATATTTTTTGCGATTTTGAAACTTTTCAAAGATCTGCAAAAAATATGAAGATAAATTTACAGACACATTAATATTAAAAATAGTAGTAAGTAAAACATTGTCTCATTATACTGTAATCTAACTACTTTGTACTTAAGGGCGTTATCATTTTTGTACACTTTTTAATTTAATTTGATTTCCTAAGTATGTATGGATGCTTTTATTGGTTTTGTGATATTTTATTTAAATATAAATGATAAACGAGGTAATAGGAGCACCTTAGGCGACATTTGATACAAGTACTAGCTTCGACCAGCGGTTTAAACCGCGCTTATTTAAAGTACACATATTTATATGACGAACGAAAATATTACAAGTTACATCTTTAAGTGTATTATTAGAAAAGAGCTATGAGGGCAATTAAAATTTAAACTATTTTAAAAATAAATAAGGAGTGTATGCATTAATTGACTATGCAAACAATTAAGATGCTTTGAGTATTCTATTAAATTGTATCTAAATAATTTTTACAAATTTTAAGCGTAGACTTAATAAATATGAATAATAATTAATAATAATGTGATCGTAATGATAAAAATTATCGACTAAATATAGCAGTGTAACAGAATAGATAACTGTCTGGATTATTATTCAATAATGAGAATGTTAAGTACCAAAACTTACCTTTAACGAGATAAGTTTATTGCCTTTCTAACCCTACTTTTGTATTTATCTATATATTTAAACAATTTAGTCAGACATTTTTTTAATAAATCAGCTACCATATTAAAAGTCGCATTGAGATTCTACACTAAGAAAAATGCGGAACTAGAATGCAATCTCACCCGTTATTAATCTTAGATTCGAAGTATAGAAGAGAAGAAATAATCATTAAAGTCTGATAAGAAATTATTTTATTGAATCATTGACATCTTGCTCAACTAACAATGCAACATAGGTAAGAAATAAGAACCATATAAATAAAAGTCAGTTGTACAAATATGTAGTTGTTTTAATATATATTAAATCTAAGTATTTGTAATATTTTCTCTTGTTCTTCGCTTGTAATTCACATAGTTCACATAAAAATCTATATCTGCCCAATTATTAGGTGTTCCTTTTGGCTGCAATCAATAATTTATATATTAGTTTGGTATTCTTTTAGCAATCTACATTCTACTTGATACCTTTTATATTTGCCATGTTCGGCATCTACGTTGTCATTTATTACGATTTGCTTTATTCATGAAAAAAAAAGAATGTTGAATTGAATTATTCCCTCCATACTAATTATTATTATATTTTAGTAAACAACAATTGACAGTTGTCATTTCGGTAACGAATATCTAGATTTGTCTCTGATATCGCAAGCCATCCGATAAATACGGTAATTGACACATAGCATCTAGCAAAATATCCTTATTTTTTTTTTATTAAGCACCTCCAAACAGCCCAACGAGTATATTAACAAGGATATTTTTATAAATATAGTTTTTATTTTTGATTTAATGTAACACAAAAATAATATAAATATACGGCAAAATTATTATTAATTCGATACTCAAATTCAAAATACTATGAAATATCACATCCACTGAATGTACAGTTTCGGCTTGGGCCAGATCAGCATAACAAGAATTTTGACTAGAGTTTGCACTTTATACAGAGTGATAAATTGTTATAAAACAATTTTAAAGGTGTTAGTTAAAATTCTAAACTAAAAAAAGCAAGTAATGACGAACGGAAAATTTATGATATTTAAAAATATTATAAATGTAATACATGTAAATGTTATAAATATAACGGTATTTTTACCGCTACTCTCAGAACTTTATGTAGCTTTTGGTACCTATGTTCTGGCAACATTTGAACTTTACGCTGTTTTTAATAATAGAAACATTATCAGCCCGCCACGTTTCGCCAGCCGTATTACTTTTCTCTTCGATACCAAGCAATCGTCAGCGTCCATCCATTTACGAAGGCACGCGTGGTTCGCCACTATATCCTCAAAATGTCGGCACCTGTGCCTGTACCTCAGTATAAAATTGGAATTGTTAAACAGGTAAGAAAATAAATATCTCTACTACGATTTTCTAATATGAATTATTGATGCCTCGTGTCTACTCCATAAGTACATTTGTACAATATGCCTTGTTGGCACTCCATTATAACATCTAAAATTTCAAAATCTTACAAAGTATTATCGATTTTCTTTAAAATTTAATTTATTGCTGCGTTTCTGTTTATATACAATCCCACTATGTGCTTCTGGGTTAATAAATTATTTTACTACCATCCATTATCGTCGGCGTGGGATATGATTTCGATTGCACTCTGTAGGTAATGCTTTTGGTTTTAAGTTAGAAATTACTGAAGGATTGACATTTTGTGTTATTTACAGATATTATCCGGGGACACCATTGTTATTAGAAAAGAACCACAAGGTGGGCCGCCTCCCGAGAAAATTATAGCACTTTCTGGCGTTACCGCGCCGAAACTTGCTCGTCAGAGGACGCCCAATAAGTGAGTTTAACTTTTCGTTAATAAACTTGTTCTAAAATCACCGCCATATGCTATGTTATGAATTATTTATTCATCAATCGTAACTTTACACATATCAAATATTTTGAAATTGCTTTTTACTTATTTTCGCGATAGAATAATTGTGCTACGTCATTAATTTTTTGTGCCGTGTGTTATAAAAAGTTTAACTTGTTAAACTCATTGGTGAAGTGAAAGTGTGAAGTACATATTAGGTTATGCAATTTGGTCTCAATTCTACATACTTGTATTTTTAAGATAGTATCAATATGTACCTACATTATTGGTAAAAATTATATAAATATATCATATTTCAAAACACTACTAAAAGTCTATTTTAAAGGTTAAAGTAACCATTTAAGCTTAATAGCTTTGTTACTGCAGGGGCTTTGCGATTATTTTTTTAAATTTTGAAAATATATGTACTTATATCTAAATGCTGAGGCGCACGGTGGATTATACATCAATTCAAATTCAGTTATAAAATATAAACACATTCTATAAATTATAATTTTAATTATTAAAATTATAATTTATTTAATATATTAAAGTAATTTGCATTCATGATGCTGAGTATGTGTGTACTTAGTGATGGATCAGGATGAGACGACAAATGCTCTTTAGGAAAGAGCTAAATGCATTATAGGATAAAAGATGATAGGTTAAATTAGTGACCACATGCCTCATATACAATTATATTCTGTAAATTTAAAAGGAAAAACAACTAACCATTGCGTTGAGCTATTGTTATTTCAATATTTAAGTAATGTAATTTGTTGTCATGTTTCAAGTTATATTTCTGTTAACATAGTATTGAAAATTTTCATTTTTCTAAAATCTTTGTGTCATTGAGAATAGGAGTTCTATCACGATACTTTATTTAATGTATTTATTACAGTGACAATGAAACACCAGATGAGCCATTTGCTTGGGAAGCGAGGGAGTTCTTAAGGAAAAAGTTGGTAGGGAAAGTAGTAGTGTTTACAGCAGGAAAGCCACCAAACTCTGCCACACGAGAGTATGGTAACGTTTGGGTAGGCAAAGATCCTGCAAAGGATGAAAATATAACAGAAGCTCTTCTTGCTGAAGGATTTGTTAAAATAAGAGAAAGTACAAGAAGTATACCACAGCTGAAGAGATTGGTAGATATCGAAGAACAGGCTAAAGCTCAAAAGAAGGGACTGTGGGGTCCCGATGCTCATGTAAGTGTTTAATACAGTAAATAACATTTGAAACTTGTTTTTTGAATGCATGTAAAATGTGGTTAATTTTTAATAGAAACATATTCGAAGCATCAAGTGGACGATTGAACAACCGAAGTTGTTTGTGAACAAATTGAATGGGGCGCCACTGAAAGCTATCATTGAATATGTGCGAGATGGATCTACCGTGAGACTGTGCTTACTACCAGAATACACACCAATCACTCTGATGCTATCTGGTATACGAGTAAGTAATTCTTTTAACATTCCATTCCATCCTCAGCAATCTGTGTTAATAACGAACAAATTAAATAAATGCTTAAATTATTTGTCTATAGTGTCCAGCAATTAAACAAGATGGGGAATCGGAGCCATATGCAGAAGAAGCTCGATTTTTCTTAGAGTCAAGACTCTTACATAGAGATGTTGAAGTAATATTAGAATCCGTCAACAACAATAACTTTGTTGGAACAATCCTTCACCCACAAGGCAATATAGCAGAGGCACTAGTTTGCCAAGGGTTCGCTAAATGTGTTGACTGGTCTCTTGCCGTGATGAAATCAGGTATGTAATATACTTTGTTTTGAAATTAATTTATGTGTTTGCTGTATTTTAATTAGATTTGTGTATGTGTGTTGTGTTATGATTTTGTATTTCTTTATCAAATATCAGACCTCTTGTTGACTAAACTTACAGTGTATTCTTTACTTCTTAATAAGTTTTCTTTTCTTTTTAGGTGCTTCTAATCTTAGAAATGGAGAGAAAGCTGCTAAGGATGCCAAGCTCCGTATTTGGAAAAATTATGTCAGCAACGCCCCCGTGATTCCTGCTAAAGACAAAGATTTTACAGGAACGGTTTTAGAAGTTATAAACGGTGATGCAATGGTTGTGAAGTGTAACAATAATGTTCAGAAGAAAATATTTCTAGCAAGCATCCGACCTCCCCGTGAAAAGTACGTTTTTATTTTTTATAGCATAAATTTAACATTGTAATAAAATATTAATAATTTCTTTGAGTATATACTGTTTTTTAAGATTGTATTTCACATTAATAGAATTTATGTATGTCATAGGAATAGTAATGATGAGGAAGGCAAACAGTCACCAAGGCCGAAAGGCTTTAAACCCGTCTATGATATTCCTTGGATGTATGAAGCCCGTGAGTACCTCAGGAAGAAGTTAGTTGGCAAGAAGGTCAATGTCACTGTCGACTACATTCAACCTGCTAAAGACAACTTCCCTGAAAAGTTTTGCTGCACTGTAGTTGCTGGTGGCACGTGAGTTCTGTTACTAGAATAATTTAGATGAGGCTTTCATAAAACAAATTTGCAGGTTTAATAAACTCTCATCATTATTTATTTTACAGTAATATAGCTGAAGCTCTAGTTAGCAAAGGATTAGCCACTGTTGTCCGCTACGCAAAGAATAATGACCAAAGGAGTTCTCACTATGATAAGTTATTTGAAGCAGAAACAAAGGCGGCTAAAGCTGCTATTGGAGTTCACGCAAAGAAAGACATCCCGACACATAGAGTTCAGGACACCAGCGGCGATGTGGCGAAGGCAAGGAAATTCTTCCCCTTCTTGAAACGAGCTCAAAAGACAGAAGCCGTTGTAGAGTTTGTGGCAAGTGGATCCCGTATGCGCATTTATATACCTAAAGAATCTGTTATAATAACATTTTTACTTGCTGGCGTCAACTGCCCTAGAGGGGCTCGACCTGTAGTCGGAGGCACTGGCTTGCAGGCGGCAGAACCTTTTGGAGAAGCAGCCTTGCAATTCACAAAAGAAAAGTGTCTACAGAGAGACGTTAATGTCACTATTGAAGAAATGGACAAAGCGGGTAACTTTATTGGGTGGCTGTGGTTGGACAACGAAAACTTATCCGTATCTCTCGTTGAGCACGGTTTAGCTTCGATGCATCACACGGCCGAAGCTTCTGAATTCGGCAGGACCATCAAATATGTCGAAGAAAACGCGCGTAACAAACGCCTCGGCATCTGGAAGGACTATGTAGAGATTGAGAAGGAAGTTGAAAAGGAACGCAATGCTCCCGTGCAGGAACGCATCGTTAAATACGATAAAATTATAGTAACAGAGATCACTCAAGACGGCACATTTTTCGCTCAGAATATTGACTTGGGTACAAAGTTGGAGAGGTTAATGGAAAAAATTCATCAGGAATTTAAGAACAACGCTCCGCTCCCTGGCGCATATGAGCCAAAACGAGGACAAATCTGCGCGGCTCGCTTCACTCTAGACAATCAATGGTACCGAGCAAAGATCGAGAAACTGACTGATAATAAAAAAGCGCATATTCTGTACATTGACTATGGGAACAGAGAGGTATGCATTTTAAATAAATCAAAATAATCTCATTCTTATATTGATTCTTGTCTCTATATTTAAACAATGTCCTTTTAAAACAGGTAGTCAGCTACACTTGCTTGGCGGTCCTACCGGCTGGAACTGAGGCAGAACCAGCCTATGCAACAGAATACTCTCTACTCGGACTGAAGTTCCCCGCTGACGCAGAAGACAGAATGGAAGCGGTTCGAGCGCTATCCCTTGATACTTTAAACAAAAAATTATTACTTAATGTCGAAGTACGAGGAAACCCATCGCTTGTGACATTAATCGACCCTGCTGTTAACTCTGATCTTGGCAAAGTGAGTTCGATATATATACATTGCGTGGTGCACTAGTTTCATAATTAAGATAAAATGCAACTATAAATATGTACAATTTCCTTACATAGTAACTGGTAGAATTGCAATTATGTCCAACTACGAGACACAAATACTGACCATAAGTTTAATTTCGAGTATCCCCTTTAGATTGTCTATAAAATGTTTCCCTTCATACAACTCTGTAAATATCTTCATCACCTGCAATAAAACAAAATATATTTTTTGATAAATAAAAAATAAGTTTGGCTAAGTTTTTGAAAGTATGGCATCAATTAAATAAATTAATAAAATGGTTACAGAGATGTCTGTCGTTACGCTCACCCGGGTGAGGTTGCCGTTCTTCAAGTGCAGACCCTTTGTGTAGGTGATTAGGCTAGTGGTGGTTTAACGATGTCCTCGTTTTGTCCCCAACAGAACCTGATCAAAGAGGGGCTCGTGCTGACGGAGAACCTGCGCGAGCACCGCTTCGCCGCGCTGATGGCCGAGTACCGAGCGGCCCAGGAGCACGCCAAGGCGTCCCGGCTGAACCTGTGGCGGCACGGCGACATCACCGACGACGACGCGCTCGAGTTCAGCGCGCGCCGCTAGCCCGCGGTGCCCTGGTACGACGCCACCACGTCGCCCACGCATAAGCTCCATTGCGCCACGTGCTCGTCGCCGCACGTCGAAATGGTCATCTACACGCTCATTTACGAGTTCCTGTGAATACGTGACGGCGACCCACTGAGACATTTAAAGCTAACCATAACTTATTTCTCCGTTTTCAGATGGTCTTTTTCATTTATATTGTCCAGTTTCTTACTTTTTCATTGGTCAATGTATATTTAATTATATTATATACACAGTGTTTTGATATAAACGTAACTTGTTCCACGTTATCGTGTAGGTATTTTTGAATGTGCATAATGTGCGATAAAAGTTACGAAATACGATAGGTTAAGCAAATTATAAAGAAGTAACGGCCGCGTGCCGTATTAAAAACTTTTTCTATATGCTATTTTTATATTTACAGTTTAAATTAACTGAAGTAAACTACAACAACTATACAGCCTAGAGAAAGTGTTATATTTAGCAAATGTAGATTGCATAAAGATTAAATAAATAATATATTATTAGTATGTTTGTTGTTGTAATTTATTTATTGGAAGTCTAACTATGACATAATAATTGTTAGAAGTCTAGATGACTGACGATACTTAAGTTATATATATATATTTTTTTTCCTATTATTCCTGGTAATATTTACCTTGCCGGGATAAATTATAAGTAGCATACTATGAACTCAGAAAAATTAGTCGCATAATAATGTTAGTTAAGAATTATTGTCTATATATTGTCTGATTGCAAGATGATTTGAGTGAACTATTTCATTCTTTAAGAGAACTCTCGATGTCAAGTAGTTATAGGGTTAACGTCATCGTACACTTCGTATTTCGTACTTACACTATACAATTGTCTATGCTCCCTTAAGATTTATAGAATAACTTACTAAATGTCTACGCTACTTGGATGCCACACGGTATGTGGTTTGTTAAAAGCATATTCAGTATAAAAGAAATAATAAATATTTTTAGGCAATAAAAAGGTATTTTCATTTTCCGATCGTCAATCGTCTCGCTTGATCAATGCTCACGATACTGACGCTGTCTTGTGCTGCTTGGGATTTGTGTCCACCGAAAGCGCTGTAGTGACAATTGGCGTAATCTGTTCTTTATACTAAATTGGTATTATAACTGTATGAAACTATGTATTTTCTTTCGTGTAGTAGATCAGTAACATAATGAATAAAATTATATTATTTTTTTGTAACCTTATACGAGGAAGCATTTTATATCGCTGAAGGACCAATATGGGATGATTTGGGACAAAATCTATAATGATGCTTAGCTTGTTATAGAGCAGCTATACTCAACCTGTGGCCCGCGTGTAATTAGAGATGATGGTTAATTATTTTAATTTTCACGCCCATGTGCAACGCGCGAAATAGTGCAGGCTCCGAGTAAAATAATAGGTAACTAGATAGCTGCGTGCGGTTCCAGTGAGCGTTTGCCACAAAAGAGACGTTTTGACACCACTCCTATGTACAACTTCGTCAATTCTTGTCATTCTGTTTGCTCAAAGTATCAAAAATCACATCGAACGGTTAACATTAATTTTTTTTCAAAAGATTTGTTTCTGTCGTAACGTTATCTCGTGTAATATTTTTTATGTTATTATAACTACCCTGTATTTTTCTACTATTAAAGTATAGCAATCGCTAATTTTGAAAAACGTTATTTTTTACCCCTAAATTATTATTACTTGCGGTCCGCGACACCATGATTAAAACGTGTTTGTGTCCATCTTGATATCTGCATAAAATTCGGCCTTTGCGTTGATAAAGAGGTTTATCATAAAATTGTATTTGATGACCAGCAAAATAATTGTTAATGGTTAAAACCTGTTTAGTAAGTAAAGGAGTTACCAACTTACTAGTACTAAAAACATTAACTTACTATTTCCATAGCAAATGCAATTAACTTATCTTTATTGTATATTATAAGAAAAAAATTAATTAAATCGTTAGTCGATTAAAATCTCGTGTTTCTATATTTGCATATACGTTTATAAATATATAGAATTTATCCCGTAATGAATATGATTGTTGAATTGAGCGTTAACGTCAGTAAATTATATTATGGGGTTATAAGGGTGGGTAAATGCGACTGAGTCACATAATAAAACAGATTATATTAAAAAAATACTTTATTAATTTGACAAAATCATTTTCAGAGGTGTAAAAAATATAACATATAATTTTTATTACTTTTCATTTGTAATTGCGCCGATTAAATTATGGCATTATTAAATTGATATAAGGCAAATATCGGTACATATATTTAAAACTATAATTGGTGCATAAATAAAATTAATATTCAGACTAATTTTGCCCGCAAGTTTTATATATATATATTTCATATTAGAATGTCTTTTATTTGTGCTAACTATACTACTGCAACGTTCGTAATTCAGTATCTCTACAAACTATTTATATTAAACATTCATTAAAAAAAATACTTGTTAAAAAGCTTACAAGCAACATATGTAGAAAAATCTATTTTCAACAATTGGATATAAATTTTATTAATTATTAGACAAAAGTAGTAAACCTTTTAATTTTGGTGTACCCAATTTCTTTAACGGTTAATAATTTAACTTTACAATCAAACTACACATAATTCACAGAATATTCTAGGTTACATAAAACTTTCATTGGTTTAGGTAATTAGAAAATTAATTATTAATCGAATCATATATTTTTTACTTACAAGTACTATTTAGTGGAAATGTATCTCATAAACTATTTTTGACCTACATTAAAAAATTTCATTAATAAAAATGTCGTTTGTAAAATGGAATGGGTCAACGTATACCTTTAGGAAATTCTGGAAAAACAGGCGAAGCAATGCAATTTAAAAACTAATAAGACATAAGCCTAACTAAACGTACTTGATATGCACCTCATTCACGCGGAATTAAATAGTAGTCACTAAAAATAATGATATTATCTTTGTTAAACTATTATTAAACATTTTATCATGCATTTTAGATATTTTTAACCTACGCAATGTATCAGTAAAAAGAATCGTATGTACTGATCAATCAGTATTATTATATAAGAACGGACGGTACTATAGAAAGGGAATACAAATATATCAAAATATTTGAAATAGTGTAGATACCGCAAAAAAGCAAATGTCAAGATAAAAGACATGCGTCGAAATATTATTTTGGTGAAATAGAAATTTTTATTATATCTATTTGGAATTGTGATAAGCACCTGAAACTTCAGTGAGACGTTAAGGTTTTGTAAGACACCCTGTACGTACACCTCTAATTTTCTAAATATCCAACAAGCAGTAAGAAATTCGTCATATTTCTACAATAATAAAACATTTAGCTCTATAGATGAAGCACACGAAATTTAACCGTAATTCAATTTGATTACTTTGTTCTTGAAATCACTATCAAACATGGAAGGTACACGATGTACAAGCTTCTAAACATTTTTAATAACTACAAGAGTTAAGATTATTTTTATTAGCTCAAGGGAATTGTAAAAAAACATAGCGACTCTGAGAAACAAAGACTTAGTAAATTTTATATTATAACATATAGTGTTTAAATATTTTTTGAAAAATTTACATCTAATAGACGCAAGGCTAGGTCGATAAATATTGAAGTAAGAAGTGTCCTTATTAAAAAATTATTGGTTTTATGATTTGCATTTACAAAAAGAACTTCACTAACTCTGTGATTATAACATAAGTTTATAAAGAACAACTTTAACGTTACTATTTACTACTTTATCAATTTCTTTGTCACAATTTTTAATAATTTAATTAACTCTCTCCGTGAGAAATTCAAAGTTTACTGCGATATAAAAATATGTCTTTGTCTTAATAGCTTACACAAAACGATAAATATAATATACATATTTGTGCATTTGGAACTTTGACAAAAACAACATTCACTACATCAAATATACATACACAACTATTTAAAATAATTATTTTATTATATATTCGGTAATATTAAATTAATCATTGTGTATTACCTATATGTACATATAAGTGATTAAAATACGTTAATATAATAAATGCAAAGAATAATTTGTACGCCATAATTTTCATTTTGTCAATTTGTCATTAAAGAACTTTATTAAGGTAAAAGATCTACACGGTGTGCACAATTTTGTGGGGCTCACCTTCTTCGTCGAAAAACGGCCCAATGTTATCGGGTAGAGGCGGAACATTGAGTAGAAACTGTTGTATTGTAGCATAGTAATCGCGACAAGTCCAAGTGTTGTCGTGGCCGCCGCCGGGCATCTCCGATATCTTCTTACTCACTGCCCCACAACGCATGTAGAGCTCATTGGCCATTGGCGGAGGAACCAATGAATCATTTGTGCCACATATCACCAATGTTGGTGTCAGGACTTGGCCAATCTTCTTTAGGGATAAATACTGTAACAAAAATTGTTTTGCAGACTTAAATTTTCCTTTCTTTTCAGAGACATTTAGAATTATTGGAAAAACATAAAAATATTTTAAAGGCCCTGTTTCCTGTATACACATACACATGTCAACTGTCCCCAAAGATATTTTCTGTTTCAATTTTGAATATTTATTTTCAATTGTCATAATTACTGGAAATCATGCCAATCAATTATTTTGTTATTACAAACAAAAATTCAATTTTATTTATTAGTTGAGATATTAACAATTTGCCTATTATACTACAAAAAATATTACATTATCAAAAACATAAATGTTTTTCGAAGAAAATTATATGAAGAAATTCATGTAAACATAATAAGTAATTTCTTTCAAAATTATCATTTCTATTAACTAATATTTTCTGGTATTATCTCAGTATAAACTGTTACGTTATCTAATCTTACCCTTCTTATTTCTGTTACTCATGGATTTTAAAGTGAAGTTCGCATTGGGCTATTTTTTATCATATCTCAAATTTGAGAGGGATTTGTAAAGTATATTTAATATGAAATATCTTAAATTCATATTGTTTTACAATGTGTTAAAAAATGACATACGAAACGAAACCGCCGCTGTGGCTTAGTCATAAGTAGATTTTATTCAACACCAGATTTAAGACCAATGTTTGTTGAATAGACAAATATATGGCCAACATATCTCTCATAAACACATATATTCGCTGATATTCGCTGTTTATAAAAAACTAGCTGTCCCAGCAAACGTAGTTTTGCCACGTGAATGTATAGGGTTGTATGTATTTTTTAATGATGTATCTAAAAAAAATATTGATAATATAAAAAAAAAAGAATTAGGGGTGGACCACCCTCTACATTTAGGGCGATGAAAAATAGATAGCCGATTCTCTGACGTACTGCGTATGCATATAAAATTTCATAAGAATTGGTCGAGCTGTTTCGGAGGAGTATGGCTATTAACATTGTGTCACTGGAATGTTTTAAAGTTAGTTTTATTACCTTATTTTTATGAAAAATCTGAGGCAGCCATAACAGACATTTCCATTGTAATATAATTTTAGCCATATCTGGAATGCTTGTAAATGTGTTTTCAACGACCATCGCCCAAACTCTATTCCTGTTTTCTAACCTAGAAGCGAGATCGATTGCCACCGCTCCACCTACAATAAATAAAATTATTAAATATAAAACTTAAGGGGCTACTACCTCATCTAAAACATGATCTAGTTCTGCAGCTTCTATAGATTTAGGAATTTTGCTATGAAACTTATTCCCATCACAAAGCAAGACACTAGGCAAATTATAATTGTTCAACGAAAAATTTTAGTAGTCATAAAAGATAATAATTATATAAATATCTATTTTAAATTATTGAGTATAATACAGGCATACAAACCTAATGATCTGCCAAATAGAAATATTTTGCTGCGATCAATGTCTGTCCTTTGCATTAAGTAATCGAAGGCAGATTGAGCATCGATATATAAGCCCTGTTCTGACGGAGAGCCTTCTGAAAGACCGTAACCTCTGTACTCAACCATCAATATGTTGATGTTTAACTTGTGATAAAAACCAGACACATTGGCTAATCTAAAATATAAATCGTTTTAATTACAACTTCAGGTTAAAAGTAAAAATAGGTTGACTTTTAAGATACCCTCATTTATTTTACTGCTATAGTAGATTATAATATAACTAGTGAATCAGCCAGGCTGTACATAGGAAGTATTAATTGATAATAAACTATTCTATCTCGTAAATTGGGCCCAACTGTACACAGTGTAAAATTTAATATTGCTTCAATAGTTTAGGAGTACACACTAGCAATCTGACAAAAACTTTTTATATAATCCTTAATCGATGTGAATGCCAAACGAACAGCAAAGCTGTTAATAAAATATAAAGTGACCAACCTCTGCCCCATATTTCCCGCATTTCCATGAAAAAATATCATTGTAGGTACATGATTGCTATTTGTTTGTTGTTTTATGAGGAACATATGAATTTTAATTCCATCTTTTCCAGTGATTTTAATGTTCTCGTAGGGTAATTTGTAATTACTTGGTTGTAGTACAAAAGCTCGGGAATCCGATGGGTCGTTTGGGAAGTACAAAAGTAGGTCTTGAGCATTGTAAAGCACTCCTGTAAGGATTTTTGTCTATAGCTACTAAAAATATTGCTACTTAGTAGTATCTAGAAATAACTCATTATATTGCAAAACATAGTATTCATATACTAAGTGCAAAATAAAAATAAATTGCTGAAATTTACTTTTTACACTGCAAAGGGCAAACAAGCACATAGTTAAGCGGAGGGTAAGCGAATACTGTCATTCATAAACATCAAGAATAACCAGGGAGCACATTTAAACAACAAAAAAACGTATTTAGTTTAAGCCAAAAGTCAAAGGATATTATTACTTGTATAAGTTACAGTAAAAACTGAATAAATGCACTTATGGTTGTTTTAAAATATATTTACAAATAATTTTTATTTTCAAATGTAGTTGTTTTACTAACTTACCTGTAATTCCTAATACGAAGATGCCAATCGCAATAAGAGGTCCATAAAACCAAAATACTAGAATACTAGAAAACAAAATAAAAGCAGCAACCACCCATAGTCTGTACAAAATTACTCGAACTATGTGATACATGATATAGTTTTTCTGTTTGCTACATAAAACATCATCTTTTGATACAACAGTAATAAAATTTATGGATATATCGTCATGTTTCGATATCACAGCTAAAACGAACTGGTCGATTCCTATATTTCTATGCAACTTTACGTCCTTTGTAAGCTTATTTAGTCCTATGAACTCTGCTGAACACAATATTAAAATTTATGTTAATAAACACCAGTTACAAACGAAATAAGATTGTTGCGTTGACTTTGTAATGTTTAGTTCAATGATCTATTTGTTTGACTAAAACGTATCTTCAACTGTATGAATAATTGAACCTTGTTAACTATAGATCAATTCAAGCAATGAATTTAGTATGTACTATGTTGTAGAACTATATAATGTAACGTTTGAATAAAACCCTATCCCGTTGTAATCTTCATGGATAGGTAATTCGTATTTGTCATTTTTCGTTACTAACTGTCATATGACTGCCAATTGACATGATGTTTTGTGTTCAAATGTCAAATGTCAGTTGAACACCACAGATAATTATTCAGATTTTATTTCAATCGTATAATACATATTTAAACTGTATAATATTGCTATCGATATTGATTGAATTAGAAGAACCTATAAAATAGCCTAAAAAGATCTATTGTTTTCTTATACACTAATATTCACAAGGGATCGTTTTAAAAAAATCCACAAATAGGTGTCATAACATATACGGAGAACATACTATTCTAAAAAAAAAAAACAGAATAGATAAAGTATCTGTTACTATGAGAAAGTAGTCTTAGATATAAATAGATCTTATTTCAATTTGTTTTAATGGCATTGGTCGCCATCTGTAACTCTATTGGCGAAGGCTTTTTGACTATATATCAAGAATATCTATTCTCGTTTTTATGATACTTTTTTTAAATTTAGTTAGCATACTTGAAATCTTCAAATGGATCTTAACTCGCTAACGTCTCGGCAATGCAAAATAACTTAGACATTTTTAATTATATCCTCATTTGTCGGTTAAATTATAATATTAAACTCATCACTTATAATCTACACTTATTATTTTAAAGAAACACCAAAATATTAAATACTCATTTATTTCAACTCGATAAATTACAATAAAAATTACAAATCAAAACTTTTGTTAACAGATTGACATGTTTTTGTTAATGTGTGAAAATCATTATGGCGATGTTTGCTTAGTTGTTGCAGTTCAAATTAGATCTTAAACTGAACTGATCATTAATTATTATTATTATTATTATATATATTATAATAAATAATTATTTATAAAAATCTGTGTTCAAAAAGCAGATGCTTTTTAATAATATTATAATGATTAAAAAAATATTACTGCATCTGTCCAATCAGAGTGGACTGTCATAATTATTAAAACAGATTTATAAATATGGCTAATTGGCCACAAATAATATAAATTATTCAGCGATTCTCGATTTTGTGTCTAAAATATGTACAGTAAAAATTAACAATTTCAACTATACAGAAATACATTGTTATAATATAACATTAAAAATTACAAGTATATAATTGTATCTTCAACACTTAGTATACACTAATATAATTAAATAGTAAAATATTTTCGTAAAAATGGATTGCTTTTATATATTTCAATTCTAGGCATATTACCGTGTGTAGTTTTTGTATGTTACTAGTAAAAATCATATAAACATACATACGGAAAATTCATATTCGTGTATATGTTACGGTAAATCTGATTAATTGAAAATTATTAATATTTTTACAAAATTATTAATAATAACAACATGTTTTGGTAAACGTGAATAAACGATAACTAACCTAACCTAACCTTATTTCAAGGCTTTTCTCATTAAATCTGGTTTTCATAATAAGGTCTTCCATTTTAATACGAAAACGGTACTCCAAATCAAAAATGCAGATTACTTATTTAAATTCAAATTCCAAATCTATTAATAAAATCCTACAAATGTGATTAATTTATCACTTTAACCTCGACTTTCGGTAATTATTAATAATAATAGATAATTATTAAAAATCTTCCATTATTCTCTCTTACCGTGACATATTTTTCTAGCTATATGTCGCACCTTTTTTACATAGGCAAATGGATTTTTTTCATGCATGTTATGTTCCGAAGAACTTGAAATAACTATTTCATCATCTCTTTGAAACAATAAATATTAATCGGAGAATATTATAAACATAGGTAGCCTACGAGATAGGTCCAATGATGGCGATTAACTAGCTATTGCTAGATCGTGTCAAGATATAAAAAATATCCGTAGGTAACTATCCACTAGACTGGCGAGCCACCAGTTTCTGGTTTGTCATAATATTTGCGTATCTGGCAGTCCACCAGTATCTGCTTCTAAGCAGATGTTTCCTTTTGTTTAAAAATTAATTTATAAAACTAAACCCATCCTTTTCTAACTTAAAGGAATTAAATAGAGGATAGACAAGGCTAACATTATCAACTGTAAAGCAAAGATCGTTTCTTAGAATTTTTTGTGCATTCGAGTTGACATATTGCGCAAGATGGCTCTGCCAGTCTGGAGGCTATAAAATATAAATTCGAAGTGTTTTCTAAAGTCAGAGTGATGAAAATTAGGATTAGAGTTAGCCCTGATTGCAGTATATAAGACGACATTTCAAGCTCTAGAGAATAACGTACATTTGTCAATTATATAAAACATTGAACAAACACATTCATATAATTCTCGTCAATACGTAAATAATTACAAAATCATCCAAGTGTTGTACACAGGTGGGTGTAGTGAGTAAGGCCCTTAGTGTTAATAATGAAACAAATATCAGTAAATTATTCCTAAACACTAATCATAAAATTTCTTTACCACTTACACCTTACACCATTATATAAACATTGTATCGACGCTAGAAAACCACAAAACAGTAATACGAATCCAGTATTGGCCATCAGAGCAGATTTTTTTACTTATAATTTACATAAGAGTATTTATCAACTTGCTACTTTTAATTACCGCAAAAGTGTGTCACGGGAGCTTCTAAACAGATGTGCCGGTTTTGATTCGGTTTATTACGTTACGAAAAAATATTCAGGTGTACGAAGATCTGATGACAGACGCTATACTTCTGAATTTCGCTTTCCAACGTCGATATTATTACATTTAATAAGAATTGTCTAATTAAAATATGTATATTATTAAAATGATATTGCAAAAATGCGAAGGTACTTATAAAAACGTTGATATTATTGATTTTTCTTTCATAAAAAAAGCGCTGAACGCCCATTAAATTACAATAGTTTTATTTTTGTTATAGAAAATATGTCTATACTAATAGTAAAACTTGAAAGTTGATGCAATTTATAAAAAAATTGCCGTGTATTTGGCTCATATGATGTGTTTTTAACTGGAGTTTCACTGCCAAATAGCTAATGTTATAAGTAGTCAATTGGGCGTATTTTATAATCATTATCAACCCGTGTCCATAAAATTCTGTGATAAAACTTTGCAGTTTAAAAATTGTCAAATCCATTTATGAATGGCCTAATTCAGGTCAGGATCAAATAAAATTCAAATGACACAACTTTAAGTAGTTTATAAGCTCTACGCAAAAATTGTGTTATTTTAAGTTCGATGAGTTTGTCTGTACCATTGTAGCTCCTAAGCAAATAAGCTCAGTTTAATGCGATTTTTTTAAACGGTAATTTTTAATATCATAACATAAACCAAACTGTTTCAATGTCTTTAAATCTTCGTTACGTCACATTTCAGCGCTTTTTTTATAAAATTATAGAATTTAATTATATTATTATACATAAAATGGAAAAAATTCTCCAAAAATATTTATCGCGACAGTTAATGTTGAGCTTGATAAAATCTGTACATCACACAACTTGCAATTACAATACAAGTATTGACTATAAAAAAATGATATAAATGTCAACTTTTGTAAAGGATAAAATTGTAAAACACTGTAACTGAAATTCAACTAGCGGTTAATCGGGTACTTTCTATTGGTAAGCTTACTCATTTTATTATTTCCTTTAAATATACACATCTTTAAAATGATATTCCATTTAAAAGTTATAGGACGGTTTTGTATATATTGATCGTTACCCATTAATATCTATAAAATTTTCTAAAATTTCTTATTCATAATGTGAAGGGAGACATTGTATTATGTGATGTTAAATTTAGTAGTAAAAAGTACTTAATATTATAAAGACGCTGGAAGGCACAAACGTACTAACAAAACTATCGAAGATTACAGAAAATCCTCTAGTCAGAAAGTCCTTTTAAAACAAATAATAAGTCATAATGTAAAATTTACTAGTTTGCTCTCCAGTGTCAATAAACCATAAATGCTCGTGTACTTCAAATAAAAAATTAAATTATTATTTTTTTCAATAATTAATCTTAACATTCTAAAACCAAGCGAAATTGCATTGATCCGTTGCTTTTTCACAAACAAAACGAAACGACTAATATATTTTTTGTGTTGTTCTATCTTAATTCTAAAACTTCAGCTTAAATACATAAGAAAAATGACACAATATATAAATATATAAATAAGCAAAAGCCCTATAACAACAACAAAACGTCAAAACTTAAATAAATATTATTTACTGTCTTTAATTTTCTTGTACTCGTAAAACAGCTGTTGGACATCGTTCAGGGACCTCTCGATTTGCTTCACGAAGTTACTGGAGCTCTGAGAATATCATAAGAATAATATATGATTTTTTAATTGGCTCAGAATTGATATCTTAAATCAAAGAAACATTTATATTAACAAATATAATATTTAAATAGTTATATAAATTAAATAAATTTGATAAACGAACCGCATTTGTATTCAGAATATAATACAATAAGACAGAATTCAAATTACGATAGACATTACAGCAATAACGATAATTATAGTCTTTGTTATCTAAATATCTGCTGTAGATTCAACACTTACTACTTTAACTTTCCCAGCAAGCTAGAAAACGTTAACAGAATTAAAATTGGCTCTTTTATTTACAAAACTATAGCTAGTAAGTTACCTCGGAAACGGCTGTAATGATGACGATGAAACTTTGCATTCAGGTTAACTTTTATCTTAGAGCGTCATCTCCTATTCGACGTTAAAACTTATTTCTGTATTAAGTTGCAATTTTGCAGAAGAGATTTTTGTTCTTAGACAAAGTTCTTTTCTTCTTTATTGAAACATCAAAAGCACACATTTTGTATCTATGCATATATTAAGCATATACGTTACTTATAACAGAGACGCAATTAATAAAAATTTTGTCTGTCTGTTTACTTCAGTGAATATTCGAAACGGCTCGACCAATTTTGACGGAACCTTTACTAGAAGACGAGTAACGTTGTGGCGCGTTAGTAAGGCTTTTTAATTTCAACGATATCAACACATTAAAGTTATTAAAGAATTACGAGTGGACATTTACCGTCACAGGGCAACTCTTCTTGCTGGACACGTGGAAGAAGAGCATGTCTTCCCCAACGATGACGTAAGAGACTCCGTATCCATCATCAGCAACTGGGCCAAATCCGCCACCGGCGCCAACACATTTCGGATACTTCTTTAGATCCAAAAGATTTGTCTGGCCTGTAATTTTATCAAACTATAATCAACTCAAGAAGACCATCCTAATTCTAAGTGATACAAACTAAGAAAAGGATGTCTTAAATAAAAAGTAAGTCCGTTACTAGATAAATCAATGGTTTTTTTTTTGTGAACTCATAGTTCAGTATTTAATTTAACTGTTAAATGGTGCATTCAATGTAGTTAAATGAAAACAAATGAATGTCACATTGTTTGGGAAAAAATAAAAAAAGATTCCTTCGAGCCGGATTTGAACCAGCGACCTATGGATGACTTTGAATTCCCACTACAGTCCACCGCTCTACCAACTGAGCTATCGAAGGTTATTTATTGGAGTTTAAAATTACGTACATATTATACATATTTCAAATTAATTATACGTATATTTGAGTCACATCACGTCAAGATGACCATAACACATGACCCCTCTCACTTGATCATAGAATATTTCATAAACTACTTGCTGTTAAAAATTAATTCTGAAAATTGGTATTTATCATTTTCTATTAAAATCGAGTACGTTAAATTAAAAAATCGATTCTGATTAGTGTCAGAGATTAATTAATCAAACTTTTCAGGATTTATTGTTTAACGTCTATATCGTATGAAACTATTACAAAAATATTAATTTATTATGCATATTGATAGTTAACTTTTAAACAAAAAAATTGAAATTTAAATCGATTCTCGGTCAAAAACTTTTTTCATGCGTTACATGATTTAAATTCCTATCGGAAATTGTGTTCTTTTAATCTATGTTCTAATCAAATATTAGTGTTCAATATGAGAATTTTTACAAACTATACTTTTAACATAATACCAACTACTTTTATAAACAACTAGAAAAAATAAATACGAAAATATTCTACAAAATCTGGAGAACGTATAAAGACGTCTGTTACAAAAATCGTTACAGTGAAGCTGAAAATCGAAGCAAACACATTTGCATTTTAAGATTAGTGAGTATAATGTATATAACGTTAACACAAAAGATTTTTTCACTGGAAATACGCATCAAAATCGATTTGTGTAAAGCGGTACGGTGGCACTACAACCCGTTCTTATGGTTATAACAAGCTTTAAGAGTATTACAAATATTCCCGACTTATTTTTTCACTAACAGTAACATTTTCTACTTGAACAATTCAAGAGGTTACCGTAAGGCGTCTGGCTAGTGGAAAGCCTCCAGGGTTCGTTAAATACTTCTTGAAGGAACGGCGAGTCCAGTTCCAGATATTTAGACACGACATACAGGCAGAACAAATGGCGATCGATACCGCGGCCAGCCATTGCGTCCTGGTAGCCAAGTTGGTGACGCTGACTCGCCTTTACGAACAACTGAAGTCGATCCACTACCTGAATACATATTAATTGGATCAATAAATTAATTCAATGATCAATAGA
>JAOSYY010000008.1:1089857-1108604 GCA_025727935.1 Hebomoia glaucippe
TTTTACGAAAATCGGTCGAGCCGTTTCGGAGGAGTTCAAGTTCGAACACCGTGACACGAGAATTTTATATATTAGACTAGATATATCCAAACCGAAACTGCCGAATGCAACTGAGGGTAGGAGTCACACCTAATGGTAATCTGATATTTGATTCTTACAGTATATTCATAGATAAATGTGTTACTAAAAAAACAAAGTGGAACGGGAAAATCACGATTTTACATCCTACACATAGTGTCAGAGACTCAGTGACGGGTTTCGTCCGTCCGGTATTCTCTTATCTTATCCGGCAATAATTTTACCTTTGATTTCTTATGATAATCTGTCGTCTGATTTCAATAATAGTACGAACCCGTACACACTCACTTCTTACTCCCGGCACATCAACTTTTCTCACTATTCGTTACGTCACCAAATTCATAATTTTAAAATGATCAAACATACAAATAAGATTCTCATATAAATTATCAAATGTATACGATCAGATGAAAACCTTCAGTCGAAAGGTGTTCCCGCTAGAGCAAAGCCCATCACACGTAGAATATTTTCACCGAACAAAACCATGCGTTGAGTATTGTTAAGGAGTTATTCGACAGACCTTGAGTACCCCACGGCAAGCAGTCTCGTTATTTCAAGAGAGATATCGCCTAGAGGCACTACAAACTAGACCGTTGTTAGACGTGTGTCATGTCAAGATGTTGTGTTTTATTAAAATCACTAATGGGGTTGCAAAGGTTCACTTTTTGAGGAATGGAATTAATTTCAACGCATAAATCGAACATCAACCTATACAAGTAAATCGGTGCTTTAATTTATCAGCGACGCCATTGAAATTTGTTTCATAAACACAGTGTGTTTGGGGACTGCTTCCGAAAACGAAGACGGATGATAGTGCTAATGACACCTTTGTTGAAGTCCTGACAAAAAGACATATTTTTAACACTATTTACGCTCCATCTTGTAAGTACAGCTAAATGAATCGATAGTTTCATAAAAAATATATTACTTTATTAAAAAATGAACCAGCAATGAAGCATGATAACAAAAACAGCTGGTCTAACGTGATGGAGCGAAATGACGGTAACAAAACGTTTTAAAAATATGATCTTTTTAGTCAGGATCGAATTTTATTCCGTCCCTTGATCAAAGGTGTCATTACGTGTCTTAATTTTCGGGAGCAGTCCCCAAACACTGTATAATAGTCGAATTCATATATAAAATCATTAGTTGGCATAGACTCATAATATGAAAAAATGACAATGGGCTTAATGGCAATATTTCATTGAAGCAGCAAAATGTCTACTATTAGTATAGACATTGGGCTTTAGAGAACGATATAGACTTGGATTAGTCTGATAATTAGGAACAACATGGAAGTTGACAACTTACATAGACCAATATCACGACTTGATCACGGATAATTTCGTATTTATTGAGCTATTAATTCTTTCAAATTTTATAAACGCTTCTACGCTAAGTCGAGATTCACCTATTCGACAACTTATTCTAGCGTGTTTTTTTTTTTTTGAAGGACGTTCGCGATCTCTCTGGTACCGTGAATGTGGATGTAACATTTAATTCAACGTTTTGTAATCTGTATTATGTACAGAATCTGTCAAATGTCGACTGTCAAACGTCTAATGGCCCCGCGTTGCTATTGGTTACTTAACGTTAACGCATTGGGTATTGCTAATTCGCTAGCTGACTAGCTGCAGAATTCAAAAATTCGCAATCGCCAAATCGTTCTTTCACAAAGTAAAGTAAAATATAACTTTCCCCTCCTCGTTTAATAGAATCCATATTATTTCCCTGTGTTTCACTTATAGTTGATAATATAAAGTGCAAATTGTATTAGTTAATATTACTTTCCCGCTATAGGAAGTATTCTCGCTGTTGGAGCCGGCGGCCATTGTATGTCCGCCGGTAACGAAGGAAATTTTCAAAAAAGTTTCGGCTAAGTACAGTACAGTAGCCATATTAAATTCCCTAATTAGCGTGTGCTAACGGAGCACACGCGTAGCTCGTTATGCGCTGTATTAGCGGCGCAAATTGGGCGACTAGGCGAATCCTAGCTTGAGCGTTCCCGTTGGACGTTCTAAGTTCGTTCGCGCTGAAATCCATGCAGAGTGCAAGGTTTTCAGCGAACGAGAACTCGCTGTTTGGCGATGCAGACGCGGTTTGCGAAGTTACGGGTGCGGACGCGACAGGACGGATAGCGGGCCGCCTTTGTTAGAACGGACGCTGAGGGCTGAGAAACCGCTTAGGCTTTGGCCCAGGGGTTGGTTTAGGGGGCGGAGTGGGTACGAATGCCCCCTCGGATTGTCTTTACGGATCTTGGGGCATCAGCGGTAGTCAGTGTTCCCAACTCTCAAAATTTTTTCTCCCTAAAGCTCCAACCAAAAACCCCTAAAATCCCTACAATTACGGCAAAACTCATAAACTTAAAACTAATAGTTTTTGGTGTGCATGTTTTATCTGGACATATTATTATTTCCATGATGAAATGGCAGGGTATACTGAAAACTTTTCACTTTCACAGAAGACGTTTGGATGGCATTACCGACCTGATATACTTAACTCTTAAAAAATCACCCGTTACTTGATTACTTCTTACATTTACAAAATGTTCAGTCAAATAGTTTCCGAGATTAATTAAAAAATAAGTTTTCTTTTACGTTATATGTTAATAATAAATCTAAAGAATTCGGCTCTTTCGACTCTAAATTGTCAGCTTATTTCGTGTATTGATTTCCATATATTATAATGTTGGTTAATTAATACTATGTATAATAACTTTATCTTGTTCGGGATACAATTCCAATGTTACTGTTTTTATCTGTGCACAGTGGGGCGTCGATAGGCCTGGTTTGTAAGTTAAGCAGATAAGCAAACATTTATGAAAACTGCATTCGTGGGTAAAACTTATGTTAACAATTTGAAGGAATGGCCCTCTAGCAGTTTTTTGTAAATTATAGCTGAGGTACAGCGATTGTGTTAGCGTTAAATAACATCATTGGGTTATTCGTATCGTAGATGAGTTGTTACAGACAGGTCAAACTACAACTATTATTAATTTTGGGTCTTAAAAAATTTAATACAGGGCTTGTTCTAGATATTTAGCTCTGTGCAAAATATCTGTTTTAACATCACAACGTGAACTTCAATTATTAAATATATTTTTAGCAGAAAACGCTAATTACTTACTGTTTATTAGTTAGGCTAAGAATTGAATCAAAAAATCAAGTCAAAATGCCTTTTAGTTTTTAATCCGATCTACATTAAACCACTACTTAAATAAAGTCAAAACGATGAACACCAATAACGTCTAACATGAAGTAGACGAAACGAATAAATTTCGTTGTGTGACTCCTGTCGTCTCTAGACGCAACAGTCATAGTAAAAACATTATAAATTATTAAAATGTATTAGAATTAATGTACTATACTATTAAGAACAGAAGAAGATTGCTTAAAATATATTTATATGAATTTTCACATATCATAAATAATTTTTATTCGCCACTCTAAAGCTCTTTGATGGATATCGCTAGGTTTTCTCAATGCTAATAGAATATATAAATATGAGACTGCCCTTTTAATTTGAATCTGTCCTTTGACACTGTGATTTGAAAATGATTTTGTCGAAATATTGAATTTAAAATGTTGAATATTATGTTATTTTTGATTAAAATTATTGACACCACTAGCCTCTTATGCAATGTTATGGTAATCTGTGCAAATTGTGATTTACACATTGACAATTGACAATTTGTGTCATCACAAATTTGTATGTCTTATAGTCGAAAATTTTATAAAAATAATAGACTTCTTTAAATTCAATTTTATTTAAGATAACTACGTGATTCCGGCCGAGAAACAAGAACAATGACTCTTTAAAAAAAAACAAATTTTTCTAGTATAGTGATCTGTTACTTATTCTATATAAATTGATGTAGTTAATTTAAATAAAAATATTTGATATTATTTATAATGATTAGTGTTTCTGATTTCCTTCATATTCTATTTAATAATGGATGACTTATCACTCTAAATTAAAAATCCATACTATGAATGATGGACATTTAAGAGGATTTCATAAAATTTAGAAAATGTTACGTCCAATAAGACAGTTTTTTGGTTTATTTGCACTTGCAGTATTATTTCTTTGTGCAATGTATCTGTATTTCTTCTTCTATTTCAAAAATAGCTATGACGCCGATATATTTACAAATAAAAGATGTTTAACAGAGTTGGAATCATTAAAATATCAGCTTGGTGGTGAGATATTTAGGGTAAGATGAAGAGAATTATAATAAATATGATTATTTTTAATAATATGAAATGTTTTTTCAGTTGTCACCGAATACAAAAATCATTTGGATAAACTACTCACTGAAACACAGCGAAAATGTGATACAGAAAAGGAGAGTTTCAAAGAAATCATGGACAGCTGTCTTGCGATGAAACAGCAGACTGCTATTTGTCAGGTAACAATGGACGGATATTTTAAAATTATATTTAAACCGGCATCTAGCTATTGAAATATGCAACTTACTACAACATACATATAATTTCAGTTTTCATCCAAACAAAAAACATTTAAAAGATTTCATCTTTAGATGGATTTCAAAGGTTGCATGTTCAGAGAATAAGTTATTTTACATAGAATATATGAAAAAGACAGCAATTAAATAAATACGTAGTAAATGATTTTTAATAAATATCGATACGGTTTTTCAGAGCCAATTCGAAGATCTTCAAGTTGAATGTAAAATGTTAAAAGAAGAATATGATAAGTTAAAAAAAGGATTGGAAAAGTCTGCACCGGCCGGATAGATGTTTATTGTTTAATGTTAAAGATTAAGTAAATTATTAAAATTAATATAATCTTTTATTTTTAATTGAAATTAACAATTAAAGCCTTGATAAGAGTAGTGGATCAGATCATAGCGATGGGAAAACCACAGTTTTGGCATACCTCTATGCCCTCTATGATAGTGGTAGATTACTGTGATATCTGAACATTTAATAATGGTAACAGGGTATTTATTGTATGTATATGTGGCGATTTAAAAACTAAACAAATTCGAATATTATATCAGATAGGCATCATAACCTAACCAATACTCACACGGAGTATTTGTACGAGAGACCACATCTGTAGATATATATACTAAGTTTGATTATAGTAGAGTACCCTAGCGAGTGAAAGATTTATTATATACAAGTTATGTATTTTTGATAATTTCTATATGACTTGAAACTTACTGCAAAATAAACTATTTTAGAGTGAACTTTGTTACTAATAGTGCATCCGTATATAAATGAGGAGGGATAAAAAGTAGTGAGAACGGCCTTTTATAGCTTTTTTCAGGCCTTGAAAAAGCTCTGGACTCGTTGCATACGGAGACTTGGAGACTGTAGAAAAATAAATTATTAATTTATGAATAGTCATTATATTCTATCGCATTGTCAGTACTTTTTGAATTTCCATACTTGGTGAATACAAAATAGATGTAGCTTATTGTTATCCGTTAGGTATTATATTATCTATATGCTATTGAAAACCTAAAGAAATTTAATGTGAATTAACAGATAACAAAAATGTTTAAGTCCCTTACTTTACAAAAGCTATTCATTTGCAATGAAAGATATTTCAATGGATCTAATGAGTACAGCTTCATGATAATTCGTTTAAATGTGTTTTTTAAATCACTGAAGTAATAAACTTTAAATTAAAAATTATCAGCGTTCATAAATAAAAGACTACCAAAAAGTTTTACATCAGAGACATCTATTACAAAAACTACGAACTGATTTACTTTATGGCAAAATTGTGGGTTGAGGAATTGTAATGTTTCTTATGTCTATCACGAGATGGTGTTAAAATACATAATATTTTAAGTACGCTGTCGTATTGGAACCATAGATGGCGCCAGCGAGCATGAATTATACATCGGCAGTTTTCTGTTGCAAAATAAGCCTCGTAATGACTTGTGAATAGGTACTATTAACTAAAATTCCCTAAGTATCGTATATTGAAATGAAATCGTTCAGAGTAATTATAAAATTTCATTTATCGTAAGAAAATAATGAAGAATGACATTTTCACGTCAACAATCCGTATTATATATTAGTGTATTTTAAAAACCAATATTTATCAACAAAAAAGATATTTTAAACATTGAACGGATGATCTTACAGACCAAATTCTTTTTTTGTTACGACGTACCATCATTATGACTATTTCAAGTATATTTCTAATTTATTACAAAACGAATCACATGCCATCATTGCAAAAGTAAGTAATAAAGACCCCATTTACATTTAGTTAACGAACGACATTGTATTTAAATTTAGCACTCGAATAAAAATTGATTAGTTAAATAAACTTGAAACTATTAGTAGACCTTCAAATAGTATAGTATTTGTTTAGTGAAGGTCATAGTTATTTTTAACCGACTTCAAAAAAGGATGAGGTTCTCAATTCGACTGTATTTAGGTTTATTATCAGAAAATTATCAATTACGTGAACCAATTTTGGTGATTCTTTTTTTTCTAATCATATTTTATGAAAACAATCAAATATTTTTAAGACTGTACCTACTATAGGCACTATTCATTTAAATATAACATCACAAGGAAAAAGGTTAAAAACTGAACAAGATATTATGTATTTTTACGATGCATACAAGACTGTTTTAAAGTTATTTTTACTTAAACAAGAGATACTGGTTGATTTTAGAAATAGCATGACATTTTAATCATTTTCATCAATGTACTAAATAATATGTATTATACTTGAACTCTTTTGATCTGTATATGGTATCGTAATAAGATGAATTTATGACGACAACGTTGGAAGCCAAAAACGAGACATTATGACATTTAATTCATAAGAACAAATCAAAATTCTCATTTTGAATTTGCGCTGAAGTAATAATAGGAAAAAATATAAATGTAGCGTTGAAAAATAGAATTTTTTTCTACATTGAAATGAAAGTTGTAACTAAAAGCTTTTGAACTAGAACAACTATTTCAAAAGTTTGGATTTTCAGATCCAAGAGTTAATAGTTTCAGTTGCTTCTCTTCTTTTCTTCTAATTGCAGCAATTCATTTATCAGAGTGATTGCTGCAAAAATACTGAAAAAGCCTAATGATAAATAAAATCTAAAAAAAAATCGTTTTTAAGGTTTACGTTTTAGAAAATTAAAAAATTTATATATATATTTTAAAATGATGATACATTGTATTTATTCAAAAGAGTCGTTTTCACTGTCTGAGGTCTATACCAAACACCTTAATTCGGGATAAGTGTAGAATTTCTTAAGGCAGCAACAACTTCCTGCGACTTTATCTAGGTTATAAACTGACAATTTTATGATGATTAAGTTTTGGCCTATTGTTATAATTATAAAATATAAATTGTTTTTATTATCAAAGAAACGTTGAAATACGTGAGTATTTAAGAGAATTATATATTCAATGATTGAATACTGTATTTAGAGGTACGCGTGTTCGCAATGATGAAAAGGCCTTACTTGACGAGTTCCTGGCCGGAGCGAAGGGGGCACGAGTTCATTATTAGTTATATTAAGTAATTACATTAAAAATATATTATATACAATATTCTTTAGGTTATCGTATAATCATGTAAAATCAATTAATTTTGATGTTTTCAGCTATATTTAGATAAGATTTGTTAAATAGTTCATGGAGGCTTTTTAAGTTGATGAAAAACATTTTTATCTCGTTTACGTGAGCGTTAATCGTTATTGTATTTATTTTTCTATTTTTTATATACCTAATTAAATAAAAAAACGATAGTTTTCTATGTAGGTAAGTATATTATAATCTGTAATCTGTATGTAAAACTTTCTACATTGGCTTCTATTGGATAGAGAAATTCTGAAGTGTTTCATAGCTAGATAAGCTTACCTGGCGTGAAACCTAACTCTGAATTTTATACGCGATGACGCATAAGTCATAAGCTTACATAACTAATAGTGAAAGTCTAGACAAAACGTTCAACCTTTCCGAATTATAGCCGGAAGAAACAGACAATAATAGAAATTATGTATTTAAAAAAATATCATATTAATTGAGCAAAATTTGTTATTTGACGTTCCAGACGCTTCAATTGGTATAGAATAAAGAAAACAAATTATTCGTTAAATATACCTTTATATAAATATTTAAAAACTATAACTACAAGCGAATTCTCTAATAAACAAAACGCTTTAATGGCGTCATAATCCTTGGCTAATAATTTTCAAACGGAAGTATACTAATTCTCCTGTCTATGCCAGATTAGTGTTCTCATGTTCAAAACAAACGGCTCTTTTTTTATAAGCCTTCCACACATTGGCTTGTGTCAACATTGTGACTCTTACGACTTCCGATCTTTGATAAATTAATTGGATTACGTTTCAAGCTTTAAGTGTCAGTAGATATTTCTTGGGCCTATGTAAATTACGTTTTGGATACAAGCATTTTATCTGTTATATGTTGCCTTATAGTGTTAGCACTAATAGCCAATCATTCTGAAGCTCCTTTATCAAGTGTGGCTGTGACCGAGCTGATAGTTTTGACATAACGAAAATGAGAAAAAATACAACTCAAATCATATACGCCACCTGAATAACTTTTATTTACGCAGAATTTATTTTTTTATGGTCACACGCCGAGAGTAATTGACAATTGAGCGGAACAAAGGGTCCAAAAGGGCTACAAAAGAAGGGTAGCATCTCGTCGTTACAGAAAGCTTTTTAAGCTCCGCCCTGGAATATTTTCTGGGCGTGTCCACGCACTAAGCCATAAATCGAATGTCGACGGAGAGAGACAAATATATAGTTGTAGCGAGCTTTGGAGTGGAACGAATGCTCCGGCGCGCGGAAGGCGGCGCCTGATGACGAGAGACGTCGGGCGGCGTCGCCCACAGTCTCTCTCATTCGCTTCTAGTTTAGCGTCCGCTATGTAAACGGCTCTTGTTGTGAATCTAAACAAAATCAGTCAGTCTTCGTTTTGTTGCCGTTAGCGCAGCACGTCGAGGGTCTTGTGTTCAGTTTTTGATGATGTTGTGGATGTGAACGTAACTTATCAAAATGCACGCGTTGTTCGGTGAACAAAGTCCGTACGCTTACCGCGGAGGCGCAAGCGCCGGGTACTCCGCGGGCGTGACGCCATACGCCTATGAGCAATATCGCTACGGCTACGGAGCGCCCTACCTCCATCCGCATCAGCAGCACGTCGGGACCCCGAAAGACATGGTCAAGCCGCCGTACTCGTACATAGCACTGATCGCCATGGCGATCCAAAACGCCCCTGACCGGCGAATAACGCTTAACGGCATTTATCAGTTTATCATGGAACGGTTTCCCTATTACAGGGAAAATAAACAGGGCTGGCAGAATTCAATACGGCACAATTTAAGCCTCAACGAATGTTTCGTGAAAGTAGCGAGGGACGACAAAAAACCCGGCAAGGGCAGTTATTGGACGCTCGATCCCGATTCGTATAATATGTTTGACAACGGCTCGTACTTGCGGCGGCGTCGTCGGTTCAAGAAAAAGGATGCGCTGAAGGAGAAGGAAGAGGCTTTGAAGCGGCAACAGCAATTGCAGCAGGCCCAAGACGCGCTCGCCGCGCAGGAAGCGCTCAGCGCGGCCGACGCGCTTGGCCAGCAGCGGGACGTGAAGCCCGATGTGAAGCCGCGCATTTTCGAGTGTCGGCCCAAGCGGGAGCCGGGCGGCGATTGCGCACGCTACGAGAAACCAAACGATGCGCTAGATGAATTCAGTGAACCGCGCCTGCCGCCCTCCGCGGTCTACTGCTCTCCGCAGCCCTACTCGTTAGCCGCCGAGGAGTTCAGAGCGGCCACCTCCGGCTGGTACGCGGCTCCGGAGCCCCCGGCCGAGCAATTACCGCCGGCATTTAGAGACCTCTTCGAACCGCCCAGCTGTCAGCTGGCCGGATTCCGTGGCGGGTCACCGGTGCCCGACGCGTACCGGACGTCGCCGCCGCCGCATCACCATTACCGCCCTCCGGCGCCGTCGTACTACCATCACCAAGCCTGCGTGGCCGCCGCACCCGCCCCCGCCCACAAGTCCTACTGAGACATCGCCCTCAGGTGAGCGTTCGTGTTTGTTAGCGCTCTGCGAAATTTTTTAGGCGTCGCGAACTGGCTGTGCGAGTTGTGTCATACCGACCCCTGCGGCCAAGGGGCGGCTCGTCGTTGGGCCACTGGGTGACGTGGTTGTGGTTGCAGGAGGCCGGCATCATATGGCGCCGAACGGTTTTAGCCGCGCGCGTCAGTTCCAGCGGATAAATATAGCCAGCGATGCCGCAGAGGCAAGCGGCGGCGTCGATAACCACTGTTTACAGATCGGCGGCCGACCCTGCCGCCTCCCGCTCGGTTCACTCCTATAGGTATGTTATTAACACGTGTTTCAAGTCGCTCATAATAATGAATGCTGATGATGCAAGGGTGCGAGTGCGCTTTAGGTGTTCGTGTGGGGATATTGAGTGGCGCGGTCCGTCTGAACGCGTATTTTACGAGCACTGCGACGCAATGTTTTGATTCGTTCTGGGCATACATTATCCTGTAACGCTGTAGTATGATATTTGGCGATTTATTTTATTGTCCTTCGTTGAATCCGTAACGTGAAGTCATTCGTATGATGTATTAAAGTTGGTATTTTTATGTTTATGAATCGCGTTCAACGACAATGCTAGTAGAAATGATTAATCGATGTGAAATAATACTTGAAAATAATGAAGTGGCTGGTGATTGTCGTGTTAACGGACGTTAAGAAATACATGTTTCGTTTAGTTTGGTTTGAGCGGGTAAACGTGAAACGGACAAGTGAAAACTCCCATCTGGCGTCCAAGTGCGTCCGACTGCAGAAAGAATGTTTAACAAAAGCATATTTAAGTAACAACTTGCATTACATTAACGAAGTCAAAATGGCATCTCAAAGATTTTGTGTTATAAGCCGTAGGGAGATTGAAGCATGAGTATAAGTTTATTTTTTAACGCACATAAAGTATAAGAACATAGTAACAGTTTATTAGGATGTTAGAGCGGCAGTATTACTCGCTATTACACCAATGCATCAAACACTCCAGAGAACATTAAATAACTCGTAAAACTTTACTGGAGAGAAGATTTATAAAACACACAAAATATTCTTGCACACTTGATTGATACTAAAATGTGTAGAAACTGTATCGAACTTTTATTTATTGGCATAAATTGATCTCTTGTTTTAGTGGTGTTCTTTTTGTGTTATGTACACAAATGAGTGTTGCCTTCTCGCTCACTCAATTTTTTTTATTAATATCAATAAAGGTATTTGAAATGTATATAGATAAACAGATTTCCAAATCAAACATTCAAACGATACATTTAAATATTAGGTATAAACGAGTTGTTGTGAGATTGATACATTTTTCATTCAATTTTATGAAAATCTTTTAGTTTCCAGCGGGGTGTTAGAAAGTTTATAGTTAAATAATTATTTCATCTTTATTTAGATTTTTTGTAATTGAAAATATAATATCAACTTTCTGTGTGTAAACAGTCGCAACGAATTTCATAAAAAACATATGTTGTTTTTTTGCATTATCTAATCTAATAAAGTTAAATTCAGTCGATTTATTGAAATTCAATAAAATATATTTTTATTAAATATTTACTACGGGCCAAGGAGTTCGTAAAAAGGTCCTTTAATTGAAGTGTTTTCAATATTTTTTGGTAAAATAACTTTCAGGCATTTTTTTAATAAAATTAAGAAATGTTTGAACTTTTCGAGGTTTTGTCTTAATAGAAATTAATCACACGAGAAGCGTTGCGTAAATATTTTTTTTATCTTCTCAGAGAACCAGAACTTTTAATGTGAACTAGATACAAGCTTATGCCAGCGACTTTCTTCGCATTCATACCTTGGGTTACATTATTGGACTTTTAGTAAGGCTCCCTAATTTGAAAATAATACAGCTTTTTAGATTTTTAAAATCTGACCAGTGGTTCCTGAGATTAGCGCGTTCAAACAAATAAACAAACTTCAGTTTTAGAATAATAATATTTGTTTAGATTATTTTAAGTAAATACAATTTACAAAATAAAATATACTCACACAGACATACTTAATACAAAATTAGTTCAGGTCATGTTAATGATGTTTTTATTATCTTCAAGGTGGTGGAAAGTCTAAAAGATTCCTTGGCTTAGAAAATAAATTAAATTGTAGGTGACTTCAGAGTCAAGATTGAAACGAAAAGATAATGAACAATGGTTTTGAATTAAATCTCTGTTACAATTATTAAAAGGGAAAATTAGCGATATTTCTTGCTTTATTTACCGAGATAGGAATATTTCCAATGCATACGTATCCTTAATAAACTATTATAAGCCTAATATCTATTTAAAAATAACACTAATTGCCATCTGCCATTTCTTTCAGACCATACTCGCTACGGGACAAAACAATGGCAGTACTTGGCTAATATTTTCGTCTATTTCGAGTTCACTTTGTTTAATTAAATATCGTTTTATTTGAAGACTTATTAGGATAGACACTCGATTTAGTATGCAAGAAACGTATCATTTTCTATTTTGTTATAGGTAAACATTGGCGGAGACCGCGGGAGGCCTGATGGACACGAAGAAACTTAACCAACCTATAGTAATAGGTGTTTTTAAGTGAAAAAAAACATTTTTGATACAAAACGCTCCGATCGATTTGCTTCTAGTGAGAATATTCTTTTTTCAAAGCTACCAAGGTAGCAACGGTACGTATAATATAATTCTAGTTAAATTTTATAATGAACGAAGTAAATTGTTTTAAATTTATGTAAGTTTACATTGAAATTCTGTTAAATGTATTAGCGTTTGAACGGTATGTGAATTAAGTGTATTTTAACTGTATATATGGAGTATTATTAGTGGCGTAGCTGAATTAGATTTCAATGCGTTACACTCATCTAGTCGTTTCCTTTGGGTGTAAGTATGCCGTAGATTAATCAATTATGAGTGTTTTATTCAATGTACAGAACTCCAAATCGAGACGAGGAAACTCAAAATATCTATTTATAAGGTACAATTTCCATAGTCGTTTCATACTTCTGAATGTACCTTCTTACCTGATACTTTTTGAATTTGAACTCGATTAGGTATTTATTGGATGTTTGTAATATTATGAACAAGTTAAGTTGTGAATGACATTTTTATAATTGTAAAAACGAAGTTTAATACCTATGTTTTAAATAGTACAACTGATCTCTGAGCAGATCTTCGTGAAGTTAATTAACTCAGAAAAATCTAACAAAATCGGCGTATTCGATTAGAAGCCACGACGCCAGCAACAGACATCTCAAACTCCTAAAATACCTCGTTGGTGACAAAACTATAACAAATACACTTTAAATGATTCGTAATAAAAGGCGTCAAAATGTTTGAATTTGTAGATTTAATCATTATCGAAGGAGCAAAAACTTTTCTTGCATAGGTAATCTGTATTAAAAAGTAGTTACATTAAATAAAATAGATCTCACGATTTTAAAATGTTTGACGAGTGGCTCATATGTTTTATTACCAATGACCCATAAGTATATTAGATATTTCACTCAGCATATTAGTAATAGTATTTAAATACGATCATCAACTAATTTTAGGAAATTTTCAAAACCAATAGTATGTATTTTTCCACTTTAGTCATTTATTCAGTAAGTAAATGATTATTATATAAACATTAATAAGTATTATATATGTCATGTTATAGCGCGTAAAATGCTGAACGGATTGTGATGAATCCGTGTAGAGATAAGTTGGAACTGGATGTAGATCTTTGCGACGAAACGTTGAAAGGTAAATCTTGAGAATCTCATCGCAATAAGAGTTATAAGCTATGGTGTCAATGGTTAGTTATAAAAACTTAATAATCCACACATTTAGGCTGGAAAGAAAATAGATTACGATGTTTATATTCCTTACTGAAACCATTATAAAAAATTAAGCTAGTCTAGGTACATAGAAAATTATCCAAATTGAGTTCTCGTCACACGTTTTGATTGGCTATTTTTTTATATCCGTTGTTAACAGACGAGTTCAGGTTCACTTGACGGTAGGCGATAGATCAGTCACATGTCATAAGTCTTCATGATGTGCTGTTGACTTATTTTTGTATCGAGAATTCAGGAATTCTTGACTAAAGTCGAAACGCGTACTAGAGCACTGATTTTTAAATACTGTACACTTTATTAAAATTGTTTAAATGGAACATTAGAATTTATATTATTATTTTTGTTATAAAGAGGACTTTAAACATTGATCAAACAGATTATCACTTCCAACATATAATTTAGTATTTGCGATTGAGATGTAGCTATAAGAAAAATTACCTTAAATGTTTTTACATTAATGATTAAGTAGTCTCAAAATCAATCCTTCTACATATTATAATATAATGGCCTATTTATAACGGACTTAATACTGGAGTTTAAATAATAAATTTATGTAATAACTTTGTGATATATTATGTTAAACGTGTGTATATAAATGTATTTGCATAATAAATGGTTATTTGTATTTAGAATATGAAATTGAGTTTTTCTTTTCAGTACATTAACCGCAGTAGTTCCCATACGTTCCTAACTACACTTTTCACTGTAATTTTAAGGCGTGTTACTTGGCCCGTGATTCCAAAGGTATTTAAAATTTATGGTCAAATAAAATAAGCCAACGTTTCTCTTTGTAAATTGAAAGCGCCGTCACAATTAATCCAGCCGCTTTGGAGTTACGTCTGAAAAATCAGACGGGCGGACAGACATACATTCTAAACTGTGTTATAATATTTACAAAGTGTCGATCCCAAATCTTATTGGGATGGGACAATTTTTATCTATACCGATTGGTGTATTTTTAAAAATGGAAGAGCACGTTCCAGTAGGTGTGTATTTTTTATGTATAGTCACATGACACAGATGAATCGATTCAATTATTACTAAATTTGACAGTCCTTAATGTACATAACAAAGACAGCAAGGTATATTTATACTAATATTCTATAATTTTGTCCTAAATAAATATAACATTATATATTAAATAGTGCCCCGTTCGTGTATCGAGCGCCAATTCTCGAACGCGGCAAATGGTTGAAAATTTACGAAATTAATCTTACGAATATTTAAAAAACGTTGCATGACATAACCAAAGTGGTTCTCAAGTTAAATTAAGGGCAGCAGGGATTAATTTTTATATTTAAATGAAAACTGGTTCCATTTCTAAGAAAATTGGACGCACTGAAGGTTCTGAAATTAAGTATATTTAAACGACAAAACGTATTCCTTTTCGATTCTCAATCTGTTCATAAAGTACAGGGTGTTTGTTTGCTCGTAATTGACATCCTTGAACTCAAAAATGAAAATTGGAGTGAAACAGACGAAGTTGCGCGGGTGAGCCATTCTTTTAAAAATTAATTAATTAAATTATTATCTTAAATTATTAATTAATTAAATTATTTATATATCTACACTAGCTGACCTGGCTGACTTTGTTTACCGCTATTCAGAACAACTCAGTCAACAACTACACTATGTCAAAAAATTAATATTATAAAACACTTAAAATTCTTTTGATAGTCATTAAAAAATTACAATTTCAGATTTCTTATTACGATACCTACTTAATATAATTCATTTTATTTTTATTTTAACATTATTGTATGGTATTATTGTTCTAATTGACTTTGAAGTATTATTACGAAGTATGTAGCATAGAAAAGAATGTTTTTAGAGGTATTCAGGCATTTTTTAAAAGTTTTCCTCTCCTTAAAAACTAACTTTATACTTCAAGGAACGTCCTATAAAATTAGTCATTGAAATCATTGCATCTGGTCTCGAGATTTGCGCTTAAGAACACATTTAGCGACTCATTTTCATATAATAGATTATCTTATATATATTGTATTAATAATTTGCTGTGATGACGTAATTTAGAAATGATACAGGTGGGCTTTGAGTATCAGTTTTCAACAGTTTAATCACATCAGGATGACGCTTACAAAAAGTTCACTAACCAAATGGTTATATTAATAAATTTTAATCAACGTGATTTGATACATCGAGTGACACTTCAGTGTTGATTAAGACCTTGCGTTGCAATGCTAACTAAAAAAATCAAGTGATTTCAAGAAGCCAAGGTCCATAGTAACAATAAAGGAATGCCAATATTATTGACCTCTCAAGAGAACGAATGTTTTATATAGACTTCGTAATAGTTATTCGTTCGAGTGGGATCAAGATACGCTGGGCGCAGTTTAAGATGGGCGATGTGAAGAGGTTAGTTATGTCAGTTAGTTGATGGTGGTTTGTACCACCCACGATGCAAATTTCGTGAAGTTGATGATTGTTTAAATTTTACAATTTTTTATTACACTATTACACGAAGTCGTAGATATCCTATCTATTTTCAAAAAAACGATAGTTTAATTTGTACAGAGATTTTTTATTTACATTTTTCAAATTCTGCTGCTGAAAATAAGCTGCTTCTTAAAAACTGTTGACTTATAGTGTGCAGCCATTGAACAATAGACATTTTAACATGGACTTTAAGAAGTTTTTAGATGAACAAACTCTAACTGTTACTCAAAAGGTCTCAAAAGGAATGAATTTTCATCGTTTGTACAATTTCTCATTGATGCTTTGCGCTCGTTAATCATAGGTTCAATAAGTGGACAATCCAACACTAAAAGATTTTTTTAGATCGAACCAATTGTTCCTGGGATTAGCGCGTTCAAACAAAGAAACCCTTCAGTCCAACTTTAACTTTTCTCCACGGCTTTGCTCGAGTTTTGGCGATTGTGTACTGACTTTATTGGAACACTTACGGAGATTACGCTGCACCTACAGACAGACAGACAAAAAGGGTAGAAATACTTTTTTGTGTCCTAATGCTCTTTTCTAATCGCGCGCAGTCGTTTTTGCATTAATCGGTCGAGTGTGTAGACAGGCGATTTATGATATGTATACATTTTTGTAGTATACAGGGTGTTTTTGGACAGCTCCCGAAAACGAAAACTGGTGATAGTAGTTACGACACCTTTGATGTTGGAACGGAAAAAAATTCGATCGTGACTATAAAGAAGTCATATTTTTAAAACGTTTTTTTAGAGTTATTTAAGCTTTATCATGTTTGCACAGCTAAATGAAACGATAACTTCATAAAAAATACTGAAAAACAAAACCAGCAATGAAACGCAAATCAAATAATTCGCCAAAACAAACCTCTCTCCGTGCGGGGCTGAGGCCGTCATTGAAGACACGTTAATTATTTCCACCGATCAAGAAAGCGTTGGTTATTTTTGTAGTAACGAGCTTCTGGCTACAAGTCAGCGCGGGCTCTCGAAGATTTGCGTTCACCCGACTTGACCAGACCATCAACTGTTTTTGATTTGCGTTTCATTGCTGGTTTTTTTTTTAGAATTTTTTATGAAGTTATCGTCTCATTTAGCTGTACAAACATGATGGAGCGTAAATAACTCTAAAAAACGTTTTAAAAATATGACTTCTTTATAGTCAGGATCGAATTTTTTTCCGTCCCATCATCAAAGGTGTCATAACTACTATCACCAGTTTTCGTTTTCGGGAGCACTCGAAAAACACCCTGTATACGGGTTTATAACGGGCTTGTGTGTTAGTTGCTGACCTGCAACGAATTAGAATCAATATTGCGGAAGGGGTGCTTATTTTGGCACAACCTGAGTTTTGGTCAATGAACTTTGCAAACTGTTTATTGTTTTTTACACACCTTGTTGATCTTGGCAGTAGTGTTATTTGTTTTATACAGTAAGTCAAGCAGGAAGGTGAACTTACGTCATTTGAGGCGAAAATGACGTCGCTTATGATTTCGATAGGCGTGAATTATACGTGGCACAGTTCAGCTAATCGCTTGAGATCATTATAACAAACGCTAACAACGAAGTATGTCATTTTAAACCTACGGCGAAGGTGCCGCTGTTACAGTGACCCACTTTTGTTTCAACCACACGATAGGATTTCTTTTATTGGTGCTGAAAAGCTATACAATGTGGTTTCTTATATTTAACATCAGTAACTGGACAATGATTTTGAGGAGGAGCCGCTAAAGACGCTATTTGATACGTTTCGTGAGTACACGATAGGATTCGACACAGTTACTTTTGGCTGGGTCGGATAATTGTTGAACTATTAATATTTCCCTGTCGTTAACAGATGAATTTGTTTAAGGCCATTGTCATAAGTACTTATAGCGTCGTATTTACATACCTAAGTGAAAGAAAATTAATATCGGCATGAGTCAGATGCATCTCCGAGGACCGAAGGTCAACAACCACCTCATCTGTATGGATTATCTCTGTCTTAACGCGATAATTTAATCCTTTGTTTATCCAATGCCTCTAATAGTCTTGGCGTACCGGAATGGAAGCCATCTGAACAGAGTCATGTATCATAAGCATAAGAAAATAATCCATCGTCTGAGTTACGACCGAGGATGTAGTGACGAACGCTAATATAATGTAAGAGCCACCAATAAAAGGAATTAATATTTTTTTTATGGAAGATTCTTAAGGATTATTTTTTTACGATACTATTAAAACACGATTACATCGACATTTCATTGATATTATTTAATGTATAAAATTCTCGTGTCACGGTGTTCGAATTTGAACTCCTCCGAAACGGCTCGACCGAACCTTATGAAAATTTATAT
>JAOSYY010000008.1:1132050-1159215 GCA_025727935.1 Hebomoia glaucippe
TCTCAATTTTTTAAATAAAATTATATCAGTATTGTAATTCGTTTTTATATCTATTTTACCCTGAAATCATTAAATCTCTGATTTTTTTTAAATATAAGATAAAGGTTGTCAAATATCTCCCGCCTACTAAGTGGGCGGTGCTTATCAATGAAGTATTACATTATCTTAAGCAAATTTTATTGCCAACAAAACGATACTTTATTAGAGGTAAACTGTCAAAAGGTAAAAGTAATAGACGCATGCCCGAAAACTTGACACCTGACGTTTGTCAAAGTGGCACACAATATCTGACGCTATGAAAAATATATTTTAACAAAAGACAAAACATTTTTCTATCTTGCCAAAAATTTGCATATTTTCTAATTCACGTCAAATCTAATTTATCTATTGTAAAATTTATTAAAATATTAACCTATTAATTTCGCGCTGTCATCTGTCAATTCAGTAGTATCTAAATTTAGTCTGTGGTATAAATGTCACTGAATAATCTATAGCAACCGGATACATTCGGAGTGGCGCAGTGTCGAGACCAGTGACAGCTAGGCGTAGGCGGTTAACGACATAGATTTTTGCGGAGTCCCGAGCCTTTTTGTACTCTTTTTAAAGACCACTAAAAAACAGTTTGCAATTTCACTTACAAATTTGCAGTTTTACAATAAAACAATATGGCTTTTTCTATTAATGATATTCTACTACACGAAATATCAAAGCTGGATAATACTTTCTTACCCACGGGATTCAAAGGAAACGTTCGCGAAATAAGGTATTAAAATTTCATATACTTTAATTATTATTAAATTCTTCTTTAATTGTATTGACTAAACTACTATAAAGATATTGACTATAAAGATATTGCACGTGTCTTGTTGATTTTCATAAAACCACAGAATGCGGGTGTTTCTTTAGAACGATGGAATTTAATCGTTTTAAAGTGATAAAAATGATATAGACGCCATTCGTTTAATTTTTAATGCCTTAAATATCTAATTGGATTTTATATTTTATAATTTTAATTGTTCACTAGTGAATATTTTTATATAAAACGAGCATGCGGCATACCGAATTGTAGGTATATGCCCATCCTAAATTACAGATAACAAACATATATTTGGAGACATGCTACCGGACGCGACACGCCCTAGATTCATTATTTATAATTTTAATATTCTTTAAATAAAATATATTCATTTAATGCTATTATGGTCATTAATACCTTTAAAATTAAAAATGTTCCTTAATTATGTACAATTATAACCAAATCAGTATTAATTACGAATTTCATTTATTTAATTTCAAACTATATATTTATATTTCAAATCCTAGAAATTTATCTTATTGCTAATTCAAATGTCGACTCAATTTTTTTTGATAGGTATATAATGATAATAAGTTCCGCTTAAACTATTGTACTATTTACAGATCCTTCTACCTATTAATAATACATCTCAATGACAAGTATCTTATATACAAAAAAATTTTTTTTTCAAAAAATTGATGATGTTCTGTAAGAATTTCCTAAAATTCATTCAAGAGAGATATTTTATGTCACACTATAACTCATATTGTTGCTATTTCTTATAAACATAATCAAATAAGAGTTATCATATAACTGAAGATTAATTTGTTGAACCGGAGGGTTCGGTTACATTATGACTAGAATGTGACAAATATCAAAGCGACATAATTCCCAATCTTAAAATGAAATACTTAGATAGTATTTAAATATTTTATATTGTTTTCAAATGTTTAAACAAATAAAAAAAATACCTAAAGAACTTTTGTTGTTGACTTGCAAGTCATGAAGTTGTCTTCAAGTAAAATTTTTTAATCACTTGCATATAACTTTTACTTGGACTATGGTATATCTATGTGAATCTGATAACGATTCTACATAATGCTGTTCTTGGGGTATTTTATTGATCGAATATCATGTTTTTTGCTGTATGCAATAGGCATATACCAGAGCTCAAAGGATGTATGGTAAATATTAAGATACAAGCCGATGGAGTTTAAACTATGCTTGTAATTTGTATTATGTATAAATATTGGTCTATCCATGCTATCCTTATTGATTTTATTTAAATACTATTTGAGTCGGACAAAATGAATCTTATTTGTTAAACTAAATGTTTTTATATACTTTTTATGAAAAGGCACACTGAATGGCGGGACATTTTATAGAAATAGTCACATTTATAACCAGCTTTTTGGTAGGTCAGCTGGACCCAATGCAATGTGTGGGTAACAGTTCATGCTTAGTACATTTATTTATATTGTATACCCACTGTGTGGATTGAGTTCAATAAAAATAAAACAGAATAACTCAAAGAAACACCTCAATTGTATTTTTATGTATAACGGGTGTTAGGGAACGACACCTTTGATGTCAGTACGGAAAAAAAATCGATTCTGACAAAAAAAAACTTTTTTAAAACGTTTTACTGGCGTAATTCGCTCCATCATGTTACTCCAACTGTTTTTGTTATCATGCTTCATTGCTGGTTCCTTTTTCTTAGTAAAGTAATTTATTTTTTATGAAACTATCGTTTCATTTAGCTTTATTGCTAATAAAACGTTTTAAAAATATATAGTTTTTTTAAATCACAATTGATTTTTTCCGTCTCATCATCAAAGGTGTCGTTAGTACTATCATCTGTCTTCGTTTTTGGAAGCGGTTCTCTAACAACCTGTATACGAACACTATCTTTTGCCGCGTTCATTTCGATTTTTACAACGTGCTTTACATTATTGGACTTTTATTAAGAAACCATAATTTTAAAAAAATGGTATAGTCTTCTTCGACTTATGACTACTCCAACACCGAAATAATTCTTCAAATCGTACCATTTGCTCCTGAGATTTGCGCGTTCAAACAAACAAACTCTTCAACTTTATAATATTAGTATAGATTTTTTTGACTCCGTTATGACAATGACGAATACTCATTTGTTCTACAGAGGTATGCAAGAAGTTTTATCGAACTCAGTCGATGCTGTCGGAGAGAAATCGTCAAAAGCCCAAGGGTTAACGAAAACAATAACGAACACAGATCGTCTTCGCGCCTCTGAGCATGTCCTGTATGTTCTAAAAGATTCAGAGGCGAACGGGTAAGTCATTCTTAATCTGTAGTTCTTATAATTTCTTTGAACATTTTTTCATTACTCGACCTGACACTGTCAAAACAACAATTTAATATTTTATTTAGATAAAATATAATGTTGGAAAATTATAATCAGATACTTCGGCATTATTTATATTTTTAAATCGTATTTAAACTGTTTCACAAAATTCTTTTATAACAATTAATGATTATTTCTTATTCGTATTAAATGTTTTAAAATAAGATTATATATATGATGTTTGGCGGATGCTCCCGAAAACGAAGACAGGTGATAGTACGAATGACACCTTTGATGAAGGGACTACATTAAATTCGACCCTGACTAAAAAAAAATATTTTTTTTCTCTAGTAATGTATTTTTATGAAACTATCGTTTCATTTAGCTGTACTTACCAGATAGAGCGTAAATAGTGCTAATAAAAGGTTTTAAAAATATATATTTTTTTAAATCAGGATCGATACTTTTGAGGACCATCATCAAAGGTGTCATTAGTACTATCACCTACCTTCGTTTTCGGGAGCAGTCCCCAAACATCCTGTATAACATAGATACGTATTACTAAATATCGTCTAAACATTTCACAAGTGTACTCAAAAATTGTGATTATGTTTAAACGCCTGTTTTGCCACACTATTAAAGAAATTCTGTGGTATTCCTGAAATTTTAGGAACATAGATATGTATTAAAGTTTAGTGGCTGAGCGCTTATGGTCTCATTTTTGTATTGTCTTTGCGATAATTTATTTTGTAGCGAACCAAACATAATGAAAAAGATTAAAACTGATAAGCTAAACTGCAATGCGGCTCATCAGTGTTTAATGCATGAGTATTTCGGCAGCCCCTAATACCCGCCGATTAAGATTACGATAAAGAAAAGTAATTTATTAACACTTTCAATTTGCATAGAAAACTTTTCTGTAGTAAAATTTTGTCTGTCATCGCCTAGCAAGATTCGTTATTTTTATTTCGAGCATTCGGAAATTAATAGAACGTATATCGATATACCCTCAATTGTTAAAATCAACAATTGCCGGAATGAAGGTTTTTAATGTTTTTAAAAATAGTAGAACTAAAATGTGATTAGTAATATTTTAAATATATTTTCGAATTAACAACACTGAGTAGATAAGTTTTTTAATATTATGTTTAGGTAAGGTTGATTGCGAAGATTTTTAAATAATTTCAATGTGTTGCCGACCCGTGATGACGTAAGACACAAGATTTAATCTAAAACTTATCGAAATAATGATTATACATTGCGTGCTGTATAATTAAGATTACAAACAGAATTGGCGAGTTGAATTTCCATTAAACCTCTTGCTGTGCGTATATCTTTCTGTATTAAAATTTTAGCTATTGTAGTACTAAATAGTTTAATATGGTTTTAATGCTTTTTTTTATTAAACTTAAAAGTATTCTAATTAATCGTAATATAGCGATAGAACGCAATGTGTAAGTATCGTATATCGGTGGTTTAAAACATTCAAGTGAGGTGTTTATTGGAGCATTTACTAGCGGTGTCCCGAGGTTTCACTTGTCACAATATCTTTAGAAATGCCTACGTTTTATTGTTTAATTAAATCCGTTCAGTAATTTTGGTGTGAAAGTAACAAACATGTATACATTGGGGAACTGCTCCCGAATACGAAGACAGGTGATAGTACTAAGGACACCTTTGATGAAGGGATGGAATAAAATTCGATCCTGACTAAAAAATCATCATATTTTAAAAGCGTTTTATTAGCGTTATTTCGCTCCACCATGTTATTCCAGCTGTTTTTGTTATCATGCTTCATTGGTGGTTCTTTTTTTAGTAATGTATTTTTTATGAAACTGTCGTTTCATTTAGCTGTACTTACAAGATGGAGCGTAAATTATGCTAATAAAAATTGTAAAAATATGTAATTTTTTAGCCAGCATCGATTTTTTATCCGTCCCTTCATCAAAGGCGTTATTAATACCATCACCTGTCTTCGTTATCGGGAGCAATCCCCAAACAACCTGTATAGTGACAAACTTTGGCTTTTATAAGAAGTTTGAATATTACTAGCGTTGTTAGCGGTTTTGTCCCGCGTAGATTTTGCGTGTACACGGTGATTCTAGATTCAGAAATTGGCTTTCAAAAAAACGGACATTTTATAAATCCCATTAATATTACAAATACCGACACAACTTTGATATGCGCTTGGACAACAGTTATTTTGATGTTACAAAGAGACATTCCAATTTTATTAATATTTATTGATAATATTGAGGGTATTATCTTATCAAACGGTTGTGTTTCATAAAAACTTTTTTAACGTGATAAATAAAACAATCTTGGTTCCGTACAACGCAAGTACCTTTCACGTCGTTATGGAAGCCGAACGGTATTTAATATTTGAAGTGTGACGCGGTCATTTTTTATGCTATACCCAACAAGCGTTACTTTGCCGAGTTTCGTTTCACCATTCGGAACAAATCTCAATCTGTTTTTATGATGCCATAGAGCTAAAAATGTTAAAACAACTACGGACTCGACAGACGTCCTGTACACACTTTTTAAATACAAAAATTCTAGACCGAATTGTAAATCTAAATGATTCTCGGATACCCTTAAACACGCACAAATTTCATGAAAATCGGTCCATCCGTTTACAGGGCGTTTAGCAACAAGCACACGGACAAGACATATTCAAATAGCTTAGAATATGCATTTATGTTAAACTAAAAACATCTTAAAGGCGTTACATATTAAGTTGATTCGTATTTCATTAATTGCACACTCGTCTTTCAAATTTCAATGAAACCTTCTAGCAAGTTGAAGGACTTCGAATTCTCGTAACAATCGGTTCGCTTGTACCCGAACCATAAGCATTAAACGCAATAATAATGTTATTGATTAATTTGAAGCCGCATTGCACAATATAAATATCGAGAAACGACAGTTTAGTATTTCTTACCAGGACTTATTTATAAATACATTAGTACCTGTACTAAATTACAATGTATTGCGAAGGTCACAATTCAAAGCGATAACACATTTTTTTATTGAAAAATTACTTTATTATGTTTAAGTTGTTTAGCGGAAAATGTCTAGCCATTATATACATGTCTTTTGCGTCAGTGCGTTTGTCTGACTACAGTAGATTATAAACATATTTATTGTTTGTTTTTTTAGTCCCAAACAATCAATAATTCCGAACATTGCAAAGACAACCATAACGAATTTTGTCTATACGATAGGGAGGCAAGGAGTATACCGTTCACCTATAGTAAGTTCTTTCTATCACAGACACCTCCAAGACCAGAGCTAGGAGATTCGTTGGCAAACTTAAAACCTTCGCCATATTCCCTCATTCTTTAATTTAATGACGTTCTACTGCCGGTCTGTATAATTTTTATTTCGAGTATCCGGAAATTCACCTGAGGTCGAAACACATAGCACTTCACGACTCCCATCTACGAAAGGTGGTACGTGATCCGGACGGAACTTATAACAAAAAAATTACATAATTATATTGAGTTAAAGTTAACAAAAGCATTAAAAGTTTATGCCTCTTACTTAATTTATAATCTCGTATAGTATCACATAAATGTGATATTATGATAGAATTACTGATGTCTAAACGTATTATGCTTATCATATGAGAGTATTTAGAAATTAATCTACACTTGCGGTTTGTAAGCAAGAGTTAATAGAAAGTTTTTAGACTAATACGTAATTTAATATACCTTTCACACCCTTACATAGATGATAAAATACATTTTAATGTTGGGAATGTACCAGTCATGAATGCTTCAAATTTTCTATAGAACATTTTAGAGTCATACTTTCTATTACCATACTTAAAATTTCGTAATGTGTATTAATAAATAATATCGAAGTGTCTTTTTGTTATGTGAAAGTAACAGATTTTTTCTAAGTGTAAAAATTTTGGTGTATGCGGCTTTTGAATAAAAGTTAACTTTGGTCCCGATAGACTTCGAAAAAAGCGTTTATCAACGGTAATATCCCTAGCAAATGGCTAATGACAGAAAATTTTAATTTAAAAGTTGTAAAATTTTAGTATAGAAAAGTAATTAAGGTTTTGTGCGCACACTTAAGCCAATAAAATCTGTCCGTCAGTTCTTACATTCTAATAGCACGAAAAATTATTTATATATAAACAAGCTACCGCCAGTGGCTTTGCTCGCGTTCATTACGATTTTTACACCTTGGGTTACATTATTGGACTTTTAGTAAGGACCCCTAAGTGTTTTGAATATAATCCTTCTCGTCCTTCTCGATAAATGTACTATCTACCGCTGAAAGACTTTATCAAATCTAACCAGCGGTTCCTGAGATTACCGCATCCAAACAAACAAACTTTATAACATTAGTATAGATTAATGTAGGCCAGCATCAGTTGCAGTTAATTCATATAATACTTACTATCGTATTATTTCGTAATACGTATTAAGTAATCTCCTAAAATTCGGAAATAAACTAATACTTATCTCATATAATCTGTTTTTTCTGTATTGTTTTAGGGGGAAAGGGGAAATAATCGGAATTTTGAAAGTAGGCTACAAGAGTCTGTATTTGATCGATGAACATGGCAAACCGTGCCACGTGGAACCATTATGCATTCTAGATTTCTACGTTCGCGAAGAATATCAGCGTCGCGGCTTGGGCAAAAAGCTCTTTGAATACATGATTAAAGTAAGCACTCATATGTACTTTTAAACGACATTATATAGGCTGTTTGGGGACTGTTCCCGAAAAGGAAGACTGGCGATAGTACTAATGACACCTTTGATGAAGGGACGGAATAAAATTCGACGCTGACTAATAAAATCATATTTTTAAAACGTTTTATTTGCGTTATTTCACTCCATAATGGATGGTAGTCTAGCTGTTTTTGTACTTTTATTTTTAGTAAAGTAATGTATTTTTTATGAAACTGTCGTTCATTTAGCTGTGCTTACAAGACTGAGCGTAAATAATGCTAATAGAAAGTGTTAAAATATATCTTTTTTTTTAGTCAGGATCGATTTTTCTCCGTCCCTTCAGCAAAGGTGTCATTGGTACTATCACCAGTCCTCGTTTTCGGGAACAGTCCCCAAACACCCTGTGTATTGAAAAGTAACATCGGTCTAATTCGTTAAAGAAATGGAAAGCTGTATGAGTGTTTTAACGAGTGCAGTCTTCAAGTCTTTAAGAGATTTTTATGAATGAGACCGATGTTTAAGGCAAGCGGGGATACAGTTCAGTAAGCGAATCCTGTCGCCCGTGGACACCTCTAAGATCAGTAGATCTAGAAGGCGCCTTGCCAACCTTAAGGACTTAGCTCTATCACAGCATTTGTTATTTAGTGACGTTCTGTTGCCGGCCTTATCGGAAACAAGTTCCTTATGGGGCGTTCCGGAGAGGTACCCGAGTCTGCAAAATATTTCCGTAATGTTCTAAACTTGAGACTTTTTTGTATAGTCTATTTATGGTGACTATACAGTGTCTAATGTACATTTTACTGATTTTGATTTTATTTTTTATTATTATATATTTTTGTAATATATGAGTTTTAATATATTATAATAAAGAACTTCGTTCCTATCTGGTGACACCGCACATCTTTTTTAATTTTGATTATTCTGAGAAACCGTTATCTACTAACTCGGAAGCCTATGCCAAATATCTTAAACGAATGTACGTACATCAATCGTATTTGTTTTATAAACATTAATAAATCAATAATAATAATAATAGCGTATAGTTTTTGTCAAACGGTCTGTTTGATAAACATGATACGCTTATTTGTCTTTTGTAGTTTTTTTCTGAGTATGAATTATTTTTTACAGGATCAAAATAAGATCTTGGATGAGATGGCCATTGACAACCCGTCGTCAAAGCTAGAACGATTCCTTCTAAAACACTACAACGTTCAAAGTTTGTTACGACACAACAACAAATTTGCTGTCACCTCGAAATTTTTCAACGTTGTAGAGTGTTATAAGTGAGTAGTATGGACAACGATTAGTTAACTTTGTCGTTTTATAAGGCGTTTTGCACATATGCAAAAGAAATTAGTTACATTACTAAAATTATTTATTATACAAGATGTTTCGGGACTGCTCCCGAAAACGAAGACAGGTGATAGTACCAATGATGCCTTTGATGAAGGGATAGAATAAAATTTGATCCTGACTAAAAAAGCATCACATTTTTAACACGTTTTATTAGCGTTATCTCACTCTATCATGTTAGTCCAGCTGTTTTTGTTATCATGCTTCATTGCTGGTTCTTTTTTAGTAATGTAATTTACTTATAAGATGGAGGCTTAATAATGCTAATAAAAAGTGTTAAAAATATGTCTTTTTTTTAGTCAGGGTCGATTTGTTTCCATACCTTCAGCTAAGGTGTCATTAGAACTATCACCCATATTCGTTTTCGGGAATAGTCCCCAAACAGCCTGTAGTATTATTTTAGTAGTGTAGTGAAAGAAATTTATTTTTATGTACTTTATACGTTTATAAATATATTTTTTCGCAGTTTGTTCTACGAAAAGATTGTTTTCTATAATTAGCTTAGCTGGGCTTGGTTTTATAGTGTCTGTCAGTTTTTGTAGACTTTCTATAATCGTGTTACTAAAATTTAACCGCCATGTTAGGACCGTTTCGGGTTCCGGCCGTACGACGCCTACGTCAACAGTCGCAGGGCGCTACACCGCGCGCAAACCACAATCGGGTATCGCTCAAGTAAGAAAATCCTTATTAACAGCGTCGCTTGCGTTCATTTTTATTTCGTCACCCACTTCCACGTATCATATTGTGTCATTCCTACTATCAGTTGTCTTCGTTTTCGGGAACAGTTCCATGTATATTTTTTTGCTTTTTGTGCGTCTTCGATTTTAAAGTCTTTTAAAGATACTATTAAAATTAATTATTTTTTTATAGGTTATACACGGCACAACTAAACGGTAAGATACAGAAAACTTATGCCTTAGAGGAAATTAATTTGTTTAAAATGTTGTGTTATCCACATTATCATTTTGCTTTTTAGTTCATTTCAATTTATACTTTACTTTGCCGTGAAAATATTCTTGGTTTCAACGCTTTTAAAGCGGTATTCTAAAATAGGACAAATCATTATCTTTAGACGAGGTTTGTGTGAAGTAGATTCAAACTGAAGTCGTATTTTTGAATATCAGCGTGAATTTTTTAACCACGTTTATTTCGTTGCTAATATAATTTATCCTGTTATTAATAGATGTTGATTGGAGAATGCGTCGAAACTTGTACGTTTTGTGTTGGACTAAGATATTTCAGGTATTGTTTTTTAATTTTACAACCCGACTCTAGTTAGAAATTTTTACCGCTTCCATGTAGAAATAATATTTATTTTTGTGTATATATATATATATTACTAGCTGACCCAGCAAAGGTCGTTTTGCCACATAAATATTATATAAAATTTAGGGGTGAAAATTTGCGGTGGCATGTATTTTTATATCCTGTATCATAAAAAAAGGAAAAAATATGTTGTCTATAAAATAAAATATTTATGGTTGGACCACCCTTAACATTTACGGGGTTGACAAATAGATAGTAGCCGATTCGATGCATATAAAATTTCATAAAAATCGGTCTAACCGTTTCAAAGGAGTATGGTAACTAACATTGTGATAAGAGAATTTTATATATAAAATAATGTGCTATTATTGCCTGATCTGTCATTGGAACATATTCTTTGAGATGCCAAACTCGTATTTTTATTTAATTTTTTTATTATCACTATCATTATTTTGCCATAATTTTCTCTGAATGTAATAAATTACAAAAACTTCAGGGACACCCTGGATACTGCGCCCGACGATCTTAACATTTCCGATTTGGCACTTACCTCACCTGAAGAAATAGCTCAACAGCTGAAACCGGAAATTTCGCAGGCGCCAGAAATTCCAGACGTTCCTGAGGCAATCGAGTCTAACAATGAGGAACATAAAAATCATGAAAGACCATCTACACTTGAAGTTCGACCGCTTTCTCGAACTGAGCTCAATTCGGAAATTACCCCGGCAGGTTCCAGATCGGCTTTGCCCATAGACTCGCTTACAGACCGCGGCTACTTCGACGTCAAGTACTACCACAATAAGCTTTGGTGAATTCATTCCAGCTAGATGTTTTTTAAATTCCAGTCTCGTGGTTTGTAATTCAGAACTTCATGCTTCTTAACTTTTGAATCTCTTAATATCATTATTAGTAGTAGTCGCTTAACATTAAGAGCTCTAACCAAAGCTTTTTATTAATTATTTATATACCCTAACGAGGTGATTAATTTATTGAAAATTAGCTATACGTGTAAGTTTAAAATAATAGATGAAGGTACCTAAGAAATTAAAAAAGTTAAAGTTGAATAAATTTAAAATCCCACTAGGGCGTACAAAAGTCGTGTACTTTCTCAAGAAACACGCTGTGCGCGTAGTACAAAGATCTTTTAGAGGCTAGCCATGAATGGGGCATGATTTCCTCTTATCCTTTGTTGTCTATGATGAAATTGAGAGCCCAGTTACTTAACCCTGCCAGTTGTTTCATTTTAACATATTGTCGGATTATAATGAATTAATCGGCTGTTTATAGTTTTATAAATGTTTTTTAGCTTTGTAGGATTTATTCCAATATTTATTTATTATTAATTTACTGGTGCTACTTAAAACGTTTTACAATAATTTTAATTGGTTCATTCCTCAAAAATGTTTCGGTGTTTTTATCGTTGTATGAATTTTCCTGAACAGTTGTGGTCCAAAGGGTTGTGCCCCGATTTGAAATAAACTTCGACAGATATGCATCCAATATTCAAGTGTGGGAATGATTATTCCTCTGTAAAAGAGACGTTGTTTGCTAATTAAATTTAATAGTGTACAAACATTAACAAAGCATTTGAGTCTTAAGTTCACACTTAAATGTTCGAGTGTTTTCTCAGAAATGCGACGTAGTTTTAATGTTTCATGTTTAGAGTGCACAAAGTGGTATATTTATATTTATTTAACAAAAATTGTTTAGTTCTCATAGGTATTAATTATTCTCAAATAGTATTAAGAAATGATTTAGTTATTGTTAGCAAAACATTCCCGTTGGTGGCATTTATGAGGTATTTTGTGTGAATGTTTTATATACATTTTGCTACATAGGACCTTATTGTGTTTCCTATACCTGTTAGTTTTATAAATGAAGCCGGAGCGATATAAAACGATGCACGGTTGTTACGGCGGTTTATTTTTCTTTCTTATTTGCAATAAATTATATTAAATTCTCTGTGTATTTCATTTCCTCCATTCGCATTTTTATGTGTAGATTAAACAAATTATAAATGAATTTAAAAGTTAATTCTGAAATAAGCTAACAGGATCTTTTGAATTTACGATTTCTACTGATTCATTTATACAGGTGTTTGGGTACTGCTTCCGAAAACGAAGACGGGTTATAAGTACTAATTACACCTTTGATGAAGGAACGGAATAAAATTCGATCCTGACTAAAAAAAACTTTTAGTTATCATACTTCAGTGCTGTTTCTTTTTTTAGTAATGTATTTTTTATGAAACTATTGTTTCATTTAGCTGTACTTACAAGATGGAGCGTAAATAATGCATATAAAAATTGTTAAAAATATGTCTTTTTTGTAGTCAGTATCGGGTAAGAGCTTCGCTTACTTTTGCTAACAAGAGGGATGGGGCGTAAATAATTATAATAAATCCGCTTACGTACATGAATGGCCCCTTAGAGAAAAAATAAACAAACGCATAAAGAAAACCTTTTATTTGCCATTACAATTTCAATCTTTCAATATTTGTGTAAAATCGATTAATATCTTTGGATGCTATCAACTATAATTGTAGAGGGAAGTGAGAGATCAAAAAGGGGACATCTGTAAGCTGGAAAATATTTAGGAGTGAAGTTTTATAATACCATAATACTTATTAAATAATCTACGGAACCACAATGTCTTATAAACACAGCTTTGGGTGCGTTTTCACTTTCAACTGGCTATAAGTTAACGCTGACGACAAAAATATATTTTAAAACACCCAATATTCCATAAAAAATCAGTTTCATATTATTATTTAAATAAAAAATATATAATGTAATATTATGCTTTTTAGATCACAATGTGAAGAATCAATAAATTGAATTTTTATTACGATTTAGAATCATATGTTTCAGTCTTGCCTGTTTAGTTCTGAAATCTAGACGCTGAGGTTCCAAAAAATCATTCATATAAAATAATATAAAGGCATCACCGTTATAAACACATTACCTAATTAATTTTCATAGACCTATTTAAATCATCATAGGTTTTCAATTATTGCCTACACAAGATATAGTTTGAAGCCACAAAACTAAATATACATTATAAGAAAGAATTACTTAAATATATGGTATTACTAGACATATGAGTATATAGGCGCATAATATTCTCTGAATCCAGTTCAATACATTTTCCACGTAATGTTCTTACCATGCGTGAGACTAGAGTAAAGCGTCTTAAAAAACCAAAAACACATTAAATGTCGCATACAGGATGTTCGGCGACTGCTCCCGAAAACTAAGACAGGTCATCGTACTAATGACACCGTTGATGAAGGGACGGAATAAAATTCGAACTTGACTAAAATGATCATTTTTAAAACGTTTTATTAGCGTTATTTCGCTCCGTCATGTTAGTCCAGCTGTTTTAGTTATCATACTTCAGTGCTGGTTCTTTTTTTTAGTAACGTATCTTTATGAAACTATCGTTTCATTTAGTTGTACTTACAAGATGGAGCGTAAGTAATGCTAGTAAAAAGTGTTAAAAAATATGTTTTGTTTTGTTCAAGAACAATTTTTTTTCCATCCCTTCATCAAAGGTGTCATTAGTACTATCGCCTACTATCGATCACGGGAGCAGTCCCCAAACACTCTGTATTGTTGTCGTTCTTGTCTCAAAAACGGCTTAATCGAATTGAATAATTATTTTCTTTTAAAAATTGAAATTAGACCAAACAAAATCTAAATTGTTATATATGCAAGCAAGACGCTTTACGAGAACTATGGTTCGCACCACTTGCCCTCTATAAATTCGTACGTTTGAGCGTTGCCATTCGGCCGAGGCCCGTTAAACCGATTCAGAGCGGCCATACATAGCCGAGAGCTGGCATGCAAGGGCAAGGAGTTTGACGCCAGATGGAAGCTTCGCTGAAACATAGTTTAACTGTCGGCAAACACTAGAATCCAAGTCCGGCTATCGGGTGGCTAGAGGTGTTTCAAACAATTTAGAATATAAATATCGCAAAGCCAGATCTCACAACCGGGCAAGCGTTGCAAAGTCAAAGAAATATATTTTCTTAACTAAGAAACGCACTAACCGGTTTATTTAAATAAACGCAAATATTAAGTTTCTTTATAATCTTTAACAGTTTTATTAAGTTTAAAATGCATGCAGACGATCGATATTGTTTTTTCTACCACCCAATTCGGATATTGACAATGTATTTATGACTTAAAAGAGTTATTTCCAAATTATTTGTAAATATAGCCAGTGAGTTGTAGCCCCAACGCGCGCCAGACTTAAATTATAGTGTACTTCGAACCCTCAATGTTGCCTCAAAGACCTTACCCAAAACGCTCTCGGGCTATAAAATATTATGCAAACATTTGATTAAATATATTATAACACCGATACCACGGCGCATACATGGTAAGCGATACCTACATGATCAGAATCGTATTAACTTCGCAGACATCCGGCTAATACAAAAATCTTAACTCTTAATTAATATATTTGATTACGCAAATTAACATTTCAAAACTTACGTATATTAAATCCTTATCAGAAATACATTATATAATATAATAGACTAGCATATACTGTTTACCTTAAATAATTTTGATATATAAGGTGGAAAACGAAAGAATCCATTGAGCACAATATTCATACCGATATAGAAGCCGTATCACAGTATGCTAACTTAAATTAAAACATCAGACCGAAAGTATAAATTGTGATACGTACGTAGAGTTTTCACAAAATTCGAATAGGCCGACAGCAGATTAGTCGACGTCAGTCTTAATGCACGTCTGCATCTAGTAACTAGCCAAAAAAAGGATGTTCTTGGTCCGAAAACTTAGACTTGGCTGCTACATACGAAGATATTAAAGGCTAGATGATAAAAACACTAGGAAAAGCAATAGGAATGTTAACAGGAGCCCGGAAGACGCTTCGTCGTCCTCAGTATCTACAGACCAAACTATACGGGGATTTTATCACAACCCTCTCATTCATAAAAATCTCATAAGCTTAATGAGCGTTTTAACGACCGAAGCCTTAAAGTCCGTTTTAAGATTTTTTATGAATACCACCGATCTTAGAGTATTATGTGTATGACAATGTGATTAATCTGACAATTTGGCCTGTTCTAATTTAACTCCAAAATTAATGAAGTTCAAACCGTCACGGCGCTATACATAAACACTTAAAATAGGTTTCAAGGCTTCATTAGTTATAAATTTGAATAAATAAGAGGAATAATATATATTATTATTATATAGTTGTGATATGAATGACTTTGCTAGGGCGAAATATTGTTCACTGTACAGTGACTATCCTATGAGCGTCGTCGCCATCGAAGTAGATAAAACAATGGCACTTCAAAAGTTCAAAAATCTTTTCATCGTTTGTAACAAAAACGTTGATGATTATTGAATAAATATAATTCTGTTAATTTTAAAAGTTGTCTGTAACCACACTTTTACCTACAAAGATAGCGGATAGACAAAAAGGAAGGTTTATAAATGCTCTAATAACGTATATCTTAAATCTATAGATTATGGAATGAAAAAATATGACGCTAAGAAAAACTGTTTTTAATCTGTAATCGGAAAAGCTAAATTTAACAAAAGAATTCTCTTCTGAATCATCGTAAAGTCAAAGGACAATTTAAAAACAGTTTCTAAGAGGCCACATCATAGACACGAATTCGTCGCGCCATTAAAACTGTATACTATGAGCTAGGTGGTTCAAATTCTATACACAATATATTTTCTAGACAGACAGACAAATTACTAGCAACTGCGTAGCTCTCCCAGACATATTTGGCACAGAAAAATAACTTTCCACATACTGTATGCGCTATTTCTTAAAATTAATAATATTGCGGCCACAGATTACCCGAGTGTATAAAAGTAACGCGCGGATAAAAAAATTATATTAAAACGAAAATTACAAGAGCCGACTTAAAAAAAAACAATCGCACTATATCAAGAATTCATTAACTCATACAGAAACCGACACGATTTTAAAACGCAACCCAAGTTCGAGTCTAGTCCTAAGACTTTTCAAAACGTTTTTTCTATGTATCACACTCGACACCGCTTAAGTACGCACTGTAACTTGAGTTATACCTTGGAATATTTTAATACTTAATATACAAACACTGGTTTGACACATCTCAAAGCTAGCTTCGAACTTGAGATCGATTAAAAATCAACCTATTAAGAGCACGCGCTCATACATCATTCATTAATTACGCTTAGAGCCTGAATCTTTGTAAGTTATTCGTCTCCTAGCTGACAGAGGCCTTTATACACCTTCAAACGATATTCACATGCGAAACTACGACAAAAAATGGAGTTCGCGATTAAATTTTTCAGTCTTCAAAGGAATATATGCGGACAGAAAATCCGAATCGCAGAATATCTATTTGTACATAATTACATACATCTTGTACTAATCTTGAATTTTGTAAACAACCAAACGGCGCTTTGTACTAAAATTAAACAAACTTAAACTAGTAGAGTATTCGCTGGTAATCATAGGATAGAAATTTCATCATTGAAACGGAACTGATTCTCTCTTTGGTTTACAAGTTAGTAATAAATTAAATCGGACAAGCATCGAACTTATAACTCAAGCCGGTGCCTACACTTGAGATTTGTGATAAACTAACACGTGACGTGTCTTGAAGCTAGGTTAAGACACGCCCTTTTCAACGTTGCAAATTGAAATGATAATATATCCGAATTAAGAATTCTCTTCCGTAATTGTGATATCACTGCTGTCATACAAAAAAATAACGACAAAAATCTATGTTAATAATCAATAATAAATTAACTAAAAATATTTCTTAACAATAAATAGATAATGGGTAAAAAAACAAAAATATTTCTCTGTGGTCGTCACCACGAAAATGACTTCTAGGTCATAGACAATTTTTAAATAACTTATTTTTATTTTAGACTTGTGATAAGATATTATGCATGTCGAGAGATGTAGAGCGCAATCAAAAATAATTACGAACAATTATCAGCTAAACCGATATAAATTCGATGCTTGTTGTTTGTGAAATACAAAATATAAAGAGTAGTATTGCAAACTCAAGACTGATCTTTTTGCAAGAGGCGCTCGAGGATGTGATGTAACCACGTTGTGATAAGCCAGAAAGGAGGTTGGTTATTTATCTGAAAGGAAGAAACCTGTAATTAGACGGAAGATTTTTTTACGCGATAGAAGGGCAAACGAGCGTACAGTTCACTTATACTAAGCGTTTCCTGTCGCCCATGGACACCTCCAAGATCTGGTGATGCATTGTAGTAGCGTATTTCTTAGAGCTAAAATCCTGCATTTTAGGCTGTTTCGATATAAATTTGACATACAAAGTGTAATTTTTTTACCCTCGAAGGTGTAAAGAATAGGATTAATAGAGCATGAAAATAACCCAAAAACAATGACGACAAAATCGACATGAACGCGAGCTAAGTGGCTGGCAGAACCTAGCTCTATACAGCATGTTTGGGGTCTGCTCTCGAAACCGAATACAGGTGATAGTACTAATGACATCTTTGATGAAGGGACCGAATAAAATTCGATCTTAACATGAAAAATTCATACTTTTAAAACGTTTTATTAGCGTTATTTCGGTCCACCTTGTTTTTGTTATCACGCTTCATTGCTGGTACCTTATTTTTAGTAAAGTAATGTATTTGTTATGAAACTATCGTTTCATTTAGCTGTGCTTACAAGGTGAAGCGTAAATAACGGTAATAAAAAGTGATAATAATATGTCTTTTTTTGTCAAGATCGATTTTTTTCCGTGCTATCATCAAAGTTGGCATTAGTACTATCACCCGTCTTCGTTTACGGGAGCATGCCCATAACACCCTGTATAACCATAAAATTATTCGAACACTTCGAATAATAAAAATAATTAAAAAAGTTTCACCAGCGATGCTTCATAATTCGCGTTAATACATAAACTAACCCGTGGCTTCGTTCGTCTTTATGTCGATTTTGACAAGCACTTCACGTTATCTATAACAGTATTTTAAGTAAATTTAAATGTATAGAATACAGGGAGAATATTATATGCGAACTTTTTTAAGCAGAGTCCACAAGTACTGTCGAAGATTAACCTAAAAACACTTTTTGGTCTTGTATAAAACTTTCGTAATCGCCCATAATCTGTTTTATTCTTTCTACTGGTTTATTATATGTATCGATCAACAGAACAGTCTGCTCTTGCGCATACAATAATTACCTATGCACGATGTTAGCCAGATCTCTTAACGCTTGTTCGACGCCATCAGCCAAGTGATGATGGTGAGGGGCCGGCGAGGCGAGCGCACGCGCCTCGTTTTCGAGCCGCGTGGCGGCCGCGCGGAGTTGTACCCGCATTTGCGGCGCACACCGACTGGCCGATGCCGCGGACATGCACGCGGCACTGAGCCGCGCCAAACGCTCAGACGTCTGCAACCGCCAGAGGGAGCCACGCCCACCGCTGCCACCGCAACCGCGACGTACCTAAAATAATTTTCACCTCACTTTTATCTCTAGACTAGACATTAGTGTTGTCGCCATTAAGCTAATGTAACCCGGAAGGATGATAAAGAATTTCACGTCTTCAAAACTGTTAGTCTAGTGGAAGAAAACCTTGCGTTAGACCGATAAGTTAAATCTAATATATAAAATTCTCATGTCACGGTGTTTGTAATTCTACTCCTCCGAAACGGTTCGATCGATTTTCGTGATATTTTATAAGCATATTCAATAGATCTGAGAATCGGATTACATCTATTTTTCATCCCCGAAATGTTAAAGGTGGTCCAACCCTAAATTTTTTTTGGACAAAACTTTTTCTTTTTATTTTTTATGTTGCAAAACGAAGATTGCTGGGTCAGCTAATTAAAAACAAAAACTACCTAGTTACTTATAACCAGGCTCAGACCTTAAGCCTGAAAGCATTTTCTAAGAAATTTGATCTTGTATATATCCAAGAACATACAATCATTAAGAGAAAATTATTATAGAAAAATATCCTACACAATTTTAAATTTGTCTGTTCTAAAACAACATAATGTAATTTATTAGAGCGATAACATACATTTCCAATAACTTTTTCCATACCGTATACAATAATCTACAGGATGTGTGAATCCAGCGATTCACACATCCTGTGGAGGGGAGTTTATAGAGAGGGGTTTATATTTATATCGAGTACTAACAAGTGATTATTAAGAAAGTCTCTGTTACCTCATTAGTGCAACATTCCAAAGACACACGTAACGCGGCAAGCGTGTCGTTATCATCAATATCGGTGTTCGACGCTAAGGGAGTGGCATATATTCCACTCTTTCCTAACGGGCGGCCGCGTAGAGAGGGCTTATTAGCCACCGCTGGTTTATCCTCGCGGCGTGTCTGCAGACTTCCGCTGCGGCCCAAGCCTGGCCTATCATCCGGGGAGAAGTCTTCGCTTTCATCACCCTTGGGCTTCATTTTAGGACTCAAACGCTCATCTGTCTCTTTGCTCTCCCACAGCTTCTTCAGACTACTTATACTTCCGGTGCTACGGCGTTTGTCGTCTTCATCACCACCGCTCGTGTCCAGCGAACCGCTTTCCGAACGCTTTTTGTCCGAATCGTCGCTTTTGCTCGAAAGGTCCTTCCTGGAATCTTCGGGGGAGTTTTCAACTTTTTTCACTTGACCGTTTGTAGCAGTCGAATTGCTATCCACTTTCCTCAATCGAGACTTGAAATCGATTATAGATCGACCCGATTCGTCGGCGTCTTTATTATTCAATCTGTTTGTCTCGACCTTCTTCAGCTGTGACTTGAAGTCTGTGTTCGTTTTAGTGTCTAGGCCGGGTTTTTTATCAATGTTATTGTTGTACGAAGTCTTTCTGAGACTCGCTTTGAGATCAATTGGAGATACTTTTTCTTTGCCCTCAGCAGGTTTGGAGTCCTTCTTATCCGCTTTGCGAAGCGCTTCCATGTTTAAGCTCTCCGATAGTTCGGAAACTAGGCGTGTGACGGGATCCCCGAATGACGTATGCATTTCTAGTATCTCATGCGGGGGTGAATCTTTGAGTTTTTGTTTCTTTTTGTCGGCTCGTTCCTTGATTTCGGCAACGAGTTTTAGTTCGAGCATTTCCTTCATGATTTGTTTTGCTGGTTTTTCTTCTGTAGCTTCGGTGGGTGTGTCTAATCGATCCGCTGTGTCTGTGCCGGCGTGGCAGCAATCCGGCGGTGGGGGAGGTGGCGGGGGTTGTGCGGAGTCTTCGGGAGGAGGCGGGAGGTCGGGTGGGGGCGGAGGAAACTCGAGTTCCGCTAGCCTAGGCCGTGGTTTGACGGGGCTGTTAGTGAAGGATCTGAGAGGGGGAGCGGCACGAGAGGCGCGCGGAGAGGCAGGGGCCGGAGCTGTTACGCCTCCGGATGAATTTGAACGTATCATATGGGGTTGTGCCCGTGCTGTTCTAGGTGACAGAGATCTAGCTTCATCTTGTTGGGGTTCGCGAGGAGTGCTCGGAGCGCAGGGTGCTCCGCTTTGACGGAGCGATTCCAAGTAGGCGCCGATACGAGCGCCTTTCGGCAGTGTTCCGTAGCGGTTGATAGCGCGTTTCACATTTTGAACTTCTAGCGCCGCTACTTGAACACCCTGCTGCGAAAAAAGAAATATATTAATCTGAATAAATAAAAATACTATTACTAGCAGTCAAGCAGGCCAATAGGCCAGAAGTTTCACGCAGAAAGTGTGCTTCTGTTCTAAGAAATTATATGGCATACTTTTTTGCATCAATAATATAAGATTTATAAAGAAAAACTTATTACCTTATTTTCCTAGATAACATTTAAAATTTCAAACATAAATCTATACATGTAAATAAAATTAAGGTGTTCGTCTGTAACGCCAAGAAGCTTTTATATTATCATCATATCCCATAAGGAATCTAACCACTCACCTTGGGAACATCATGCGACGCTTGGTGTTGGTGCGATGGCGCGTGCGCATGGTGTCGGCGCTTGGGCCGGTGTCGATGTTCGGCCGCACCCAAACTCATTCCCACAGCGCCCACTGACTCGTCGGTATCGGGTGTCGCTTCTGCCAAAGACCCCTCTGATGATGCTTCGCGACCACCGATACGACCCCCACCTAAGCACGGAAATAAATTAAACTTATATCAACTTAACACGCTCACTGCGTTAGGAGACCTAAGAGACGTCACGACTCGTTTACTGCGGTGAGGAAAATGTTTTTATTTGTTTTTTTTTTAATGAATAACGCGTTTTTAGCCTACTGGCTTTCCTGACCGAGAGAGCGCCCCCCATGTGTCTGCGGCTAGACTGAAACTACCCCGCAAGGGGCATCGGCTTAGACTGCCGCAGGTTCAATGGACGCTTGAGGAGCGGGTCGGATACTCACCCGGGTGAGCTGACCAAAATCAGTTTCACTTTGTGCGTACACATCGAAAATCATATTTGTTTATCTGTTTGTCATTCACGCCCAAACCACATATACATTATAACGAATTTCACTATTAAAATAGATAGATAAATTCTATTCACTAAAAGTATATGCCTATTATAAACACATATAAATTATTTTAAGCATTCCAGGAAAGATTGTCAAGAACGTCTTTTAAGTCCCCATAGCACAAGTTGAATCTTTTTTGAAAAGTTTACCGCAGTTAACGTGTTATTATCTCATTTCATACTTCAATACAACTAATTAATCCTAGCCCTTCCAATTACCTACTAACAAATCCCCATAATTATATTTTCATGAGTAAATAAACGTGATATGTACGAAAATGGTCGATTTGCAAGATTATATAGAAAATGAACATGACGTGGTCTACATTAAAAAAATATATAATAAAAATAAGTCTGATGTATTTGAAAAATATCTACGGAAATATGCACGATAACATATCTATACAACCTGATATTGCTAAAGATAATATCACTAAGATAACCAATGAAAATGTTGAATCTAGAAAACTTATGAGTTAATTTAAATCTATTATAAATAATATAGAAAAAGCAAGAGGCTAATAGATAATGTATGAAACTAATCAGATGAAAAGGATAATGTACACTAAGCGACACTCGACTAGCAACCAGTTGACTTAATTATAGCCATAAAATTTTACAAAACATCGGTTAAATTTCAGGAATATAGTCGAGAGACTGAATGTGTAAATCGACCTTCGGTAAGCACCTCAGAGACCACTAAACACATTAGAATAAAAATATCACGAAAAGATTAAACGAAACAACAAGGTTAGCAAAATTAAGAGTTTTCAGTCTGCGATGATACCAAGTGTCGAGGTAATGCTGCGAAAAATCTGTCGTCCAAATTAAAACAAAGGACGTTCATAAATTTTATCATTTAAAATTTAATAACAATTACATTCGGGACACTTGGTACGTGAAATACTCAGAACAGCCATTCACAGAAGCATACGATCCTGTCTACATAGTGTTAAGACAGAATCGCAGCATCGTATTTAAAGAAACAACTAGATCGAACATTTATAATTATTATTTTATTTAAAAAATATAGAAGTTAGCTGAAATTTACGTTCAAAAAGAAATTAAGTGCACGACACCTACATAACAATAATTAAACGAACATGATTATAGTATCCAAAGCTCAATAATCGGAGAGCATGTCTCTTTCAACGTAATTCCTTAAGCCAACCTCTATAGTAAGAGATCTCATAAAATAAAATACATAAGTTGATATAATCACAAGGCAAGAACACCTCTACCCTTTGCGTATACTTACAAAATGTCTGACCCTATCGCTATACACCTGAGCGAGCGGACAAAGACAAAAAAGGCTAGTTTAAAAGATGCATATATTAAATATAACTTATGTTTATTCGTTATATTCACATTTATATAAGGCATATATAAAATAATAATTATAAATATTTTATACACGTAATACCCGATATACAATTCACTAATATTGTAACATTTACAACAGCCAATAGCGGAAGCGCATAATTTAATAAAAAAATAAATAAATATATAAAAAAAATATATATATATATATATATCTTTGTAAAAACATCGATGTTTCGAGAGGACACTGAAGATCATTGGCAATGTAGACGATTTTAATGATATACAGATAAAATTTTATATGCGTGAGATGACCTGGTAGCGAATAACTTTATCAGGGACACCATGTACATGATTACAAAATGGCTTCATGCTGAACTGCTTGAAATATTCCAACCATGAATTATACGTACTCAATATACTAAAGTCCCAAGATGTGGTTGGTATCGAAAATTCACTGAATACGTCATAGACTAAACTTAAAATACCCTCAAATTCTTAGTAAATCTTATGAATTAGATAGACCGCCAGTACGTGGGAAATTTTAAATCATAAACTTTAATACCTTACAGATTATAGTAGGACACTCATAATCAATAGATGATGCTTGGAGACTGCTCCCGAAAACGAAAACGGGTGATAGTACTAATGACACGTTTGATGGAAAAAATCGATCCTGACTTAATAAAGGCATATTTTTAACACTTTTTATTAGCATTGTTTACGCTCTATCGCGTTAATCCAGCTGTTTTTTTTTTATCATTCTTCATTGCTGGTTCTTTTTTTAGTAATGTATTTTTTATGAAACTATCGTTTCATTTAGCTGTACTTACAAAATGGAGCTTAATTAATTTTGTATTTTTTTAATCAGGATCGAATTTTTCCGTCCCTTCATCAAAGGTGTCATTAGTACTATCACCCGTCTTCGTTTTCAGCAGCAGTTCCCAAACATGCTGAATGTAATGATTAGGAAAAAAAATTCAAAATTATTCCCAACGTTTGATCTTTCGTTCAGATAAGTTCTATTTATTGATCGGCCACTCAGAGAATGCGTTCCTGAAGTCATAGACACAAAAGAAACATCGTACGTACTATACGTACATAAGTATATAATAATATTGATTGCTGTATATGTTAAGGACCGAGTAATAAATTGGCCATTATACAAAATGCTCGGTCATTATAAAAAATGACCTAACCTAACTTAACCTAATCTAGAAATTATTGATAATGCGCACACATAATGCCCGCATTAATCACCTAGTTCATAAAATATGTATGTGAATTGTAGCTAATTTTTAAATTTTAAATAATTAAATATAATAAAAGTATAAGGGTCTTATTCATAAAATAATGAAGCCATTAAGCGTGTAATAGAACACATACTAGACTGCTGTTTGAAAAAACACTTATAAGATTTTAAACTGTACCAAGAGTTTATAATAAAGCAGCGAACCTTCAGATAGTCAGATTAGTTTTGAGATTATTTTATAAACAAAACCATGATAGTATATTTTGTCTTCTCGTCTTTGACTTGTGGGAAATGTTGTAATTTTGTGACATTTTATTTACACTACACTCATAAACTCCTGGCTTCTGCCAGCGTCTTCGCTGGTTTTCGTTTCAATTCTATACGATTCTAATATTTGATTCGATTTCTTAGATTTTGTTGTCGCTGATGGTTTTAAATTCATTAAACAATCATTTATTATATGTATAAATAATATATATAAACGCGAAAATTAACAGTTAGCTTTTTATTTCTAAACTGATTGAAATGAAACAAATACAAAACGTTTAGTTGAGCTTACTACGATACAGCAACCGTTCAAATCCGTTGCGCTGTTTCCGATATTAACGCGAACATAGACGCAAACAGACAAAATTCTAAAAAGCCTTGGGTTCTATTACGTTAATAAAGTCCCCTGATAATAGATTTTCTCATATATCTTCAGTGTGCGGCCGGTTACATTTTTATTACAATATAGATAGATTATTTTTGACACATCACAACAAAGATACTAACAGTGACCTTGGAACAACGTATGGATTACAAAAAATATATTTGTTCTTTAATATAAATGAATAAATCAATAAGTTTAATGATTATTCTTTAGTCAGGCACATAAACTGTAAACATTGACTTTTTTTTCTGAAGGACGTACATTTTTTGTGTCGTGTCTAGAATATCATTATACGCAGTTCATTTATTAATTTCCGAATGTGTCAAGAACGCATTCTTTCAGGGAATGGCACGGTACGCTTATTTTAATACTGTGGCAATTTATTAATGAAAGAATATCCAAATATTTACCGTTAAGAGAAGCCAGCCCGTCGTCATGAGCCTGCTCCTCAGCAGCGTACTGGGACTCCCGAAACGAACTGCACGATGATAGCAAACTGAAATTTCCAACCGAAAATTTACTAAAAGGAATCGGGAATGGAGAGAAATTAATAAATTGAATGCTATACAGAGTGTTTGGAGACTGCTCCCGAAAACGAAGCCGGGTGACAGTACCAATGACACCTTTGATGAAGGGATGGAAAAAAATCGATCCTGAATAAAAAAAAAGATATATTTTAACATATTTAAAATATACTCCATCTTGTAAGTACAGCTAACTCAAACGATAGTTTCATAAAGAAACTTTCCTAAGAAAAGAACCAACAAAGAAGCACGATAACAAAAACAGCTGGACTAACATAATGGAGCGAAATAACGCTAATAAAACGTTTTAAGAATATTTTTTTTACTCAGGATCCAATTTCAATCCGTCTCTCCATCAAAGGTGTCATTAGTACTGTCACCTGTCTTCGTTTTCAGGAGCAGTCCCCATACACCCTGTATGTTATTTAATAAAATTAATTTATGGTTTAAAATCCGATCAGTAGTTCTCCCGTGAAAGTAACAAACATTCAAACTTTCGCGTTTATACTACAAGTAAAGAATGTCACTAAAGAATATAAATAAGATTCTTAAAACGACCGTCAGGAACTAACGACTAATATTGTTACTAAATTAGTAACTGCTATTTGTCTATAATCATAAATTAGTATGTCTAAAAACATTATTTCTTTTCCATTAGCTTATGTTGTCGGAAAAATATCAAAGCTTTTAATGAAAGATTTTGAAATGTAACGACTTATCTAGACCTCTTCAGAAATATCGCTAATATCTACATACGCCTGCACAAACGGACAGTTTTAACCTGTTTCTTTGTACAAGTATGTCATTTAGGCCTATTTGGCCCAATAATTAATTAAAAAAATACCTAGTGCGTTTCGGTGGTTGTGGTGCCTGCTTCCCACGCCTGTTAGTCGGCCGACGCATTTGTACACCACGCTCTGTGGCGGATGCTGCGCCCAGGCTAGAAGTCTTCTTCAATGACATCTGAGGTGTGCCAGTGCAGCCCTCTTGCAGCTGCTTTTCCACTTCTAGACATAAATTAAACCGTATACTACAAGCTATGAAAACTTAAGACATCTGAATTATCATACGTTAGAAGCCAAACAAAACTATTCGCACAGTCAACCAAGTTTCCACTTAGAGACTTAATAAATACTAGATGACCCGGCCACGCGTTGCTGTAGCTAAGGTTTTTGTTATAGTAAATTGTAATTTGTAAGCATTATTATTATTGAAACGTTTGTGCTTTTAACACTACCATCTATTGAATACCTACTCGATTCAGTCAACAGATATTGGCATCTGTTAAAATCGTTTGGAGCTAAAAGATAATTTTGACTTTCAAATATACATAATAATTCACAATAAAATAATATTGCGACTATAAATTGATAAATAAACTATCCTATCACTTAAGTTTGAGCATAGCACTCATTCTAAAGAAAAAAAAACGTTAAAATCGCTTCAGTAGTTTCGGAGTTCATCCCGGACAAACAACGTGACACGTAATTTATATATAT
>JAOSYY010000008.1:1174109-1200052 GCA_025727935.1 Hebomoia glaucippe
CCGATTCTCAGACCTACTGAATATGCATATAAAATTTTACGAAAATCGGTCGAGCCGTTTCGGAGGAGTTCAAGTTCAAACACCGTGACACGAGATTTTTATATATTAGAAATAATATGATGATAAATGTCATATCTTAATATATATAAATTACGTGTCCCGTTGTTTGTCCGGGATGAACTCTGAAACTACTGAACCGATTTTAACGGGTTTTTTTTAAATGAGTGCTATACTCCAACTTAAGAGATAGGATAGTTAATTTATCAATTTACATTTGCAATATTATTTTATTGTGAATTATTATTTGTATTTTTGAGAATCAAAATTATCTTTTAGCTCCAAACGATTCTAACAGATGGCAATATCTGCTGACTAAATTGAGTAGGTAATCAATAGATGGCACTGTGTTAAAAGCACAAACGTTTCAATAATAATAATAATAATGCTTATTTAATATAATAATTAAAATTTGTTATCTCTAATTACAATTTAATATAACAAAAACCTTAGCCATAGCTACGCGTGGCCGGGTCATCTAGTAATTTATATAAAACGCTGATTAATTGAAGTAAAATACTTTTCACACAGCAGTGAGGTCGACCAAACACGTTACACCTGCAACGCTTAATTTTAACGGCAAAACGAAAATACCTGTTTATCTAAATCAGAACTCGGTACCCAATAATTACGAAGCCCGAGAATCGCATCAGAAACGGCGCAGCATGCCCATATCAACGACGAATCAAAATCCGGGGTCGCCGAAACTTAAAAATAGGAGTAGTGTACGCAGCGTTCCCGGTTCTTTAATGAATGCTACGAAATCGAGTTCAGCGAAGATGGTCACGAAGATCGTCAAAGATCCCCAGACAAAAGTTAATAAGAAAATCACTCCTAAAAAGCCTCCCAAAGAGCCCGATGCTCCATTGGATATATCATGTATGGGCCGCTCTGGCACGTTTTTGAAGGATGAACCAACATTTGGCGAAAAGACAACAAATATCGATATAGGCCAGTAGATGCTAGTTTCACTCAAGTATTCATGTGTATTTATTAGAAATATTTATGTATTTTTAATTGTAGCTAAATTTAATATTTATTAATGTTCGTGACAAATTGTTAGTATCGTGTGGCCTAATTAGATTTCTTTCGTAATTCACAGTAATATCCAGAATCCAGTTACAATCATAGATCCATTTTGCGCTCTTCGTTTCGTATATTGTAGCATAAGCTTATTTAATACTTTCAATAGTTCAGAATTTGAATTATTGTTATAACATATAGCATGGTTTACTTGCATTTATTCAATAGAATACTGTAAAGTTTTTATTTTTTGAAGTATGTCGAAATATGTTGTACATTTATATATATAATGCAAATTTGTTGATGACTAATATTTAATCATAGGTTCCACTAGGGTTTTATCCGTTTTTTTTCTGTCCGAAACTTAATTACATAATAAATTGAGATAGTCTTTGTGCCCAGTCTAGCGATCATAATTGTTACTTATTCTTACTTTTCAAATTGTTTTTTGTATCATATTAAAAATTTTAGGCAATCCCCGACATCTAATTATGGCTTTGATAAATCACAGTTGAGATACTCACTCTGCATCTTCCATGGCATCTAGCATGAGGTTTGTTCCGAAGAGCTATTCGGATTAATCCCGGTCGTCAAATTTTATAACAAGTCTACGAGACTAAATCAGAGGTTCCGTCTTCACCAGTTCGATAACTGACGTTGCACAACCGCGCGTTTTCTCAAGCATTTCCTACCACGCGCCAACACCCTGCGGAATGAGTACTAGCCGGAGGTTCTGCCGAACCTTACGGAAACACGTCTCTAAGGTATTGTTGATATCTATGAGCGACAATAATCACTTGCCGTATGCTCGCTCCCATTTTATTTTTAAGGTCTCTGTAGCTTAGCGGTTGTGTAAAACAACAGCGACGCCAGAGCACCGGGTTCGTGTCCCGGTCGGAACGCAGTTGCATTTCAAAATGTTCTGCCTCTGGTTGCCTGTGGCCGGACGAGTGTTAAAAACACAGGCATTTCGAGCATTAAATGTGGTTGGGAGGAACTCCTAATAAATTATAATTTCCTTCCGAATCACGTACCATCGTTCATAGATGGAAAAGTCATGAAGTGTTATGCGTGTTTCGATTTCGAAAAATTAAACAGGGCCTTAAGGTTGGCAACGCGTCTTCTAGATCTATTGTTCTTGTATATGTCCATGGTGGACAGAAATCGCTTAATATAAGTCAACTGTATCCTCAGCTTTCAGACAACCGCTATTCAATCGGCCTCTCGTTTAGTAACTACGATCTCACAGATAGATATTCCTAACGCATAACAACCTTTTTTTTACGTCGGGAATAGAAAATCGTTATGCTATATTACTCTTTATAAACAATTCAAGTTTTATAACACTCATAGAGTAGTTTAAAAATATTATGATCGTATAGTATTTTATATATGGTCGAGTTATAAAGTTCGTTAGAAATTAATTTAATACCAGGCTAAAGTAACGTGATAAAGCATGTAAACAAACGTTCAGGGGTTCTAAACATTTTATTTAAAAAACTAAAAAACAGTATTAACACCAACAAATAATAAGGGAAAATGACGTGTACTCAAAAATTGTTCTTTTCTGACTGACATGCGCTTTTAGCCTATTGCCACAAGACTGTATCTTTGATAATATTGGTTTGCCATAGCATTTTGGTTCAGAGACTCAGTTTACATTCCTTATCACATCTCGTTGGCTTTTTATATTTTTTCGAGATGCATTTTTAAATATACATTTGTGTTTTTTTTCATGTACTTAGGTACTTTAAATTGGGCATCTACAATTTATTTGATATTATATTTATCCCTAAAAAGGCTGGAATTCTTACCTGCAAATTGCGAACCCATTTTTGTATGTAACTATTAACTGTGTACGGATTTAAAATCCATATTTCTAAGTACATAGTTGCGCTTTTAGTTATAAATGTGCAAAATAGAATATAAGTATAAATTTGAGTACCATACATTAGTCTTACAGACACACAAACTTCTGTTAGATATTTCTATATGTATAGCAAAAGACCAGTTGTAAGCTATTATTCAATTTAATTTGGCATATTTAATTATAATATTGTATTAAATACAACTCAGATTTTTGTATATCAGTATGACCGTGATCCACTGGTTGATGATCTAACATTTTAACAGGCCACTCTCAAAAGTCCCGACTTCGAGATGGCGCCATCTATCGCTAAATATTAATTTTTAAAAGTCTGTACATTGTTAAATTTAATTTTGACATATTCCTGGCACTTGTATATTTTTTTAATTTATAAATATTGTGTCGTGATCTAGTACTACCGAGTTGTAGGAATAAAAATAATATTACATTAGAATATTTATCTCACTATATTTTATTATTTAAAGGAAGAATCTCTTAATGTTTCAGTTGCTATGCTTTAAGAATAGCGCATCTTTTGCACGAGGTACTTACGCAATCTTAATTTTATCATATATTATAACGAGGCGTTTGCCATCTGTTATCTGTAGGAGGCTTCGCTGATTTAAAATGACCCCAAAAATATAACAATGACGGGTCGCTGTAAAATTGATTTGTTTAGACACTTAGTTTTACAAGCGTTTAAAATATTCAACAACACATAGAATAAGTATTAAGTGGTTTTACTAGTATTAATTTCAAAATGATCTCAATGATGCACAGTATTTAATTAATTAGGTTTCTGGTTCAGCATCAGCCATTGTTTATAGTTGAGAATGTAGGCCATGTTTATTTTTGTATATTATAGTTTAATATTTTTAACTATTAGAGCTTATATGTTGTATAATATAATCACAAATTTATCATATCTTTTCTAATTTAACAAATTATTCTGAGACTAATTTTTGTAAGACATTTCTGCAATCCTAACAGACATGAAACATTACTTTTCCAACCTGATACAATCGGCGGATTCCATACTTCAATGGTATAAAATTATTTCTAATGCTTACCTTTAGTCTCGGATGGTTAAATTTTTGTGCAAGTTGTTATCATAACTATTTTAATTAAACTATTTAAATGAATATAACAGGCATTTTCGATTTTCGTTTTATTTATTCCTTAAACAATTTAAAAATATTAAGAATATTTTGATTACTTAACTTCAATTCAATTAAAAGCATTTGAAGTTAATCCACAACAACGCAGTTCATATTAATCATCTGCTCAAAATGATGTTATATGGCAAGTAAATGAAAAGCCAAAAATTTTAACATACTAAATTCTCCATAACTCAGAGATACACGCATTATATTCACTAGACTACAGAACAATTTTGATATAATATTATTTCACATCTGCCAGTAAGTTGTGTCAGTATGTTTGCTCACACGTCACTTAAAAATATTTAGCGCTTAGCTATTTGAAATAACTTTTCTTTATACCTAACGTATATCAACAATATATACAACTGTCACTATCATCCGATGTACTTTTAATTAATACATTATATAGATCATAACTGTCCAAACAAAAGCTCGCACTCGTAACTTCTTTGTTTGAATAGCTAACTTAATTTTTCGTTGAGAGGATATTATTTTTTTTTCTCAATGATATATAAATTGAAAAGCAACTGTTCTCTTCTGGCAACAAGTAATTTTATCTGTATTTGAAGCTCGCGACGAAAAATATATTGAATTACGATTGACAGACACATCGTATAAACATGCACAGCGTCTAACTACTACCAATAATGTAGAAGATGATTACCACAAAAGTAAATTAAAATAAAAAATGATATTATATCTATATTTTGTGGCCCCCAATGTACTTAGTTCTATTGGCCCTAAATCTCATCTAGTATGGAACAGTCCTGGTATAGATAATTTATTTTTGAAAAAAGTCAAGTTTAAATCGTAATTCCAATGATTTTAGTAAACTTAATATAAGTAAGTATATTTACTTACATGAGCTTTCCACTTACTATGAGCCTGACTTGATGCATTGGTTTACTGCACTCCAAACACTTGTCTTCATAGTAGAAGTCGTCGTTGAAGCCTGTTTAGGTTCGCTGCTGACTAAAGAGCTCCCCCAAGGATTTCGAGAACGACCGCTCGCATACAACCTGCATTCAGCGTCTCTCTGCCGCCTTAACTAAGTTATCTACCTAGTGGCAGGCCTATGTCCGAGGCCTATCAGGCCTATGTTATGTCCTATCCGTCTATGTTCTGCGGAAGTACGAGTTATATATCGACTATCGCATCCTCCTGTCTTTTATTCCCAGAAAAACGTCGTGTAAGTTAAAATAATACAGTATTAAATATTAGGGACTTCGACTAGATTATTGATTAAACACACAAACTGTAAGAGGTATAGTAAAATAAAAGATTCATAAATTAAGTCTTTTATTCAGAAAACGATACAATATAGCATAATATAATAACAATACCACACGGAATTTTTTTTTCAATTTAAATATTATTCTATATTCTTAAAGTAAATCTAAGAATGGATTACGTTTTTTTTTCGTTCCAAATAACCTCACCCCAAAATAAGTTCCAAGACATATTCACAAGCGATATTAATAAAATATTTTAGAATATTGTATCATGTCAAATACCGTAAACGACATTTCTATAATTATTGTTTTACATGACGGCGTCTACACAATTTTTAATAATAAATATAACAATAAAATCGTAAATTTAATGAATTTAAAATGTTATCAAAATCTTTGTATCGGCTAAAACGCTTATGTATTAAAATTTATGCACAAACTAGAAGTACATACGAAAACATAATCGATATTTAATATAATACTTGTCTATTGAAAATATTATTTAAAAGATTCCCATTCATTTTATTATACCAATACATCATTTTTTTATCAGGCAAATAATATCGTGTTTGTACAGCAATAATATTAATCTAAGTGCTTCCTAACCATTTTCTATATATAGCGACGTAGTTACCGAAATGACTATTATGCAACTGTTTGTACAGGCAGTGGATTATTTTTAACTTGTATATACGTTCATTTAGTCTACGCTATCATGAACGAGTCGAACGGAAATAAAAAGAAAATAAAAAACCATAATTTCTTGTAAAAAGAAACGTTCACCGTTGCCGAATGTTCAAATGTTATGATCATACGTCAAGGTCGTTCGTACATTCTCTTTAATAATAATAATTAAAAACTAATCTCGTTCCATCACCAATGTATTTGTTAAAATGTAATAAGTAACCGAGAGCATACATAAAAATGATTCAATTTTCTTCTAACAAACGATTCATTAGCAAATAGTTTTCTGGCTACGATTTAAATATTCCGCATCTAGTAACCCATCGTGGCGTAATATAAATTGGTGTATCTATCGTTTGTACACATTGCTCGAATAATTGGAGATTGATATAAGAGAACTTTTGCGCCGACCCCAAACCAACGGGACCAGGACAACGTTAAAATCAATGAAACAATGTTGATAACTATAAGAAACCTCTACTTATAATCCAAAAATTTTCTCCACGACTAGCAATAATTTAACTCGTGCTAATCGCATATCGGTATATACTTGACATTACTTCCAAAGCAGATATAAACTCGGCTACATTTTACCTTCAAGCTTATCCTTCACCACCTTTCAAAATATATTATACAAGAATTTAGAAAAGGCGATATTATCGCGATCGTATTCGTTGTAGAAGCGTATTGTTGTCATTATATCGATAGACAATTGGCTATTGGCTAGGTAAAACGTTTTATAAAGATCAACTCGTATGATCACCGGTGACACTCGAAACGCTAGACAAAAAACACCTATTATACCTAACACGTGTTTTATATACTCGTTAACGCAACGCAACTTGTAATAAAATCTTAATGTCGCCATCGTTTGACACATATTTGGAGTACGACAAGATTCCTGTTATTATTTTCAACGTGTTTTCGTTTCGGCCATTCGACGTGAGGAATTTTTTTTTTTGCATATTTGGAAATAATAAACGGACTCTTTAACTATTATCAAGGCACATTTTTGTCAACTATAACAATATAAACTCCGTAAAACAAACGTGGAAGACTCAAGTAAATTTTCTGCCCGATCCGTTTCGCTTGTATGACAACCGATGACGACAATAATCTGAATGAGAGTTCACATCCATAACGCATGGACTTGTCAGTTCCTGTAAGGGGTTAGTCATAGATCTCCCACCATAAAAACAATTTAATTACGCGATTCCACACTTAACCAAGTGCCAAAAACTGCGTCCTCAATTAGGGACGATAATTTGATATATCGTACCTATTATGAGAAACATCTCGTTTGCATTCTAGGAGCCTACTTCGTAAATACAACACATTAGGAAGAAAAATTGATGTATAGGCACCGAGGAGTAAAAATAACATAGAGGTATAACAAATATTGTGTTTCGATCATATAACAGTCGGTATTTTGTAAACCTTAATTTACTTGATGTAAATAAAGCGAATTTATAAAGAAATTTTAAATATTATCATTGAATAATTTCGAACTAGTCATTTCTAATATCCATATAAGTACGTTATTATTACTATACAAAACACAAATTTCATTTTGCTAATCAATAAAATCTTTCTAAATTAACAATAAAAAAAGCGTGGGGAACTCTCGCAGTCATAAATAAAACCAATGCTGTATTCGACAAATCGAAATGTGTCAAAATAAAATACAAATTATATAATTTTCATCGCATTAATAAAAAAAACAATGTCTATATTACAGAGAATTAAAATGATTAATAACTACATTTATCAAGTAAAGTTGCAAAAGCGCTTAGTATATGACTAACCTCTCGACAAGCCCACGTCACTGTTCACTTTCGTTAAACAATACCTTCCATTGGCAATCTGAATATATATCGAAATTCAGCATACCGCGTTCTACTAACACATTTAGGCGAAGATAATGATAAAAATTACGCACAAATAAAAACAAAACATCAAATATGAATAACGCGTTATCAGTTCAATAAATGCAGCACTGAAGCTGTAATCTGCTATTTCAAGATTGAAGTTGCCTTGAGTGACATATGGGTAAGTGTCGGTGAGAGGGGTTAAAATACCGCGGGGGGGTGAAGGGGGGGCGATTATTCACATGAAAAACTTGCCAATGATAATACCGAGGAGAGCCATGGCGATCGCAATGCCAAGCCCGGGCATAATCGACAGCTGTTCTTTCTTCTCAGGGCCGTAGGAGTGTCCGCGAGTGGCCATGTGCTCGCCACCGCCGACTTGTTGGTGCAAGCGAAGAAGCTCCTCCTGCAATACAATTATATTACAAATATACCATATACTATGCGTTAAGGTATTAATTTTCACGTATTATTACAATGTATACAATCGCAAATAAATACGTTGCTAAGCGCAAAACTCTGAGTGAAATAATCTAGCACATTTTTTGCACACTATTTTAGAATCGAAAGTGTTTGAGAGAGCATATTTAAAAATAATTTAATTTTTTCTATAGACTTAAAATTAAATTAATGTAACGTTACGTCGTCATTTACACGAGTGAGCCTGCGGATCGCCGGTATGCAGGAATAAATCTTATAGACGCCAGCGATTAAATAATATTTTATTATCTTGGAAACGCAAGTGAGTCATTGGATAAGCGATACTTCATTACGATGCGCTATCATCGAAGAGAACCGAAACGTTCATTATCATACTCCAGATTTATGACGGAATTCTAGATCGTTTATTGCAAATTATACAAAACACAATTATTAACCACGCACATGAACACATACGAAACTTATAATAGAAACAATTTATAATTTTCTTCTTTATCTCGGTATTCTGGCTAATCTCCAAAACCATGAGACCGACTTTGACGGGATTTGCACAGGCAGATGGATAATGTTATGAGAAGTTATTTGGACTTTCATTTTATTAAACAAATAAATATAAATATTTTACGAGATAGGCGCCACATTCTTAAATGATTACTGACAAAGCTTCACAAGTTCGCTGTGCAACGTATAATTAATTCATATAGTCTGATAAATATATATTTTATAAAGTACAGAAAATACGAGGAGGCATCAAAAAGTAGCGAGAATCAGATAGAATACAATGACTATTGATAACCTAATAATTTATTTTTCTACATTATCTCCGAGTCTATCCACACACTGAGTCTAGCGCTTTTCCAAGGCTACGTGCCCTTTCAAAAAAAAAAAAAAATGTCCTGGTCCTGAAAAAAAGTCCTTTTCATTTCTATTTCTCATAAAATTTTTGATCCCTCATCGTAAATAAAAATCTATATTTCATACAAATGTATAGACTTTATTTATTCCGCAATTCATGAGATTATTTTTATGATGATATGATAGGTTACAGACAATTAAAACAACTAAAAATTGCAATATAACATTTTGTTTTCTATACCATACCATAAGGAATTACAATGTTTTGAGGGTAGTTTCGCTCAGCAAAAACAAACGAAGCCTATATGATACAATACAGGGTGTAGGGGACTGCTCCCGAAAACGAAGACGAGTGATAGTGCTAATGACATCTTCGATGAAGGGACGGAACAAGAATCGATCCTGACTAAAAATAGACCTATTTTTAACACTTTTTATTAGCATTATTTACGCTCCATCTTGTAAGTACTGCTTAATGAAACGATAATTTCATAAAAATACATTACTTTAGTTAAAAAAAAGAACCAGCAATGAAGCTTGATAACAAAAACAGCTGAACTAACATGATGGAGCGAAATAACGCTAATAAAACGTTTTAAAAACATGTTTTCCACCATCAAAGGTGTCATGAGTACTATATCTCGTCTACTCTTCGTTTTCGGATGCGGTCCCCTAACACCCGTTATAATCACGCTGATATTTGTTATTTAGAACTGACACAATAGAAAATAACGTAACTATTAAAACTGGTTTTTATACTAATTGCAGTTTTTATACTATTTGTTCTGTATCATGACATCTGTTTCCATGGCTACAGAGCCCTCTATATTTAAGTGACATGCAACATTACGAATAACTAACCAAGATACAATCTTATACTTCATTAAATATAAGATAATGTTGTAATCATTACATTTTATTAAAACCTCGGTAGTGTACAGTAATACTGAATCATATAGTTTAAAATTCCTAACCAACAAAGCCAGACTATCGTGTCGCCAGATTAAATAATAAATATGCAATTAGCGTGACATGCACAGTACAAGAGACCACATAATCAATAGCATATCAAATATTCATCTTGTTCGAACGAAATGTTACTATACACACGTGTCGATAAAAGAATCCATACTAATAAAATATACACACACGAGTATTATATAAAAATAAGTGTTTTTCTTACTGCATACGTAAGTGTACACAATTGAAACTATAATATAATTTTTTTGTCTGTCTCCTTATTCCATCTACTAGCCGAAATAGATGAATCGTTTTTCTAAGTAATTTTCGGCATAATACCTAATGAAACTAACTTTATATTAGAAAATTCAGTTATATTCTGTTAGCCAAAATTGTCTAAACAAGTGACGTTGGTGCGATTAAAAATAATATACGAACAACATTAAAAGAACACATCGCGAAGCGCTTCTATAAAATATTATACAATACTTACTTTTAGCCGCAAATTTTCATGTCTTAATTTGCTTTCCTCCTCTCTCAAATGAATCACTTCATTCGATGCCTTCTGCAAATCGCCCTCCACGTTTTCGGATTTCGAGAAAGTCTGCAAAGATTATCAATTCAAAAGAAATAAAAAAAAAACACACACACACACACCAACACAAAACGTAAAATCCCTGACTGCAAATGATAAAAGCAAGCAACATTAAAGAAACATGGCAATTACTAGGACGGAAATCAATAGTGCCTAATTGAAAATTTATCGGTCTCATTTATCAAACATCAGTTTCAGGCTTGAAACAAACGACCATTCCCACGAATACGTACACAAAAGTTATTGAATTTCAATCAAAAGTATCAATCAGACAATATTAAATCGCCGACGTAAATATTACTATGACATGTTAAAAGGCAGTTGTGAATATACAGAGACATTAAATTTATCTTTTTAATTGGTAATTATCATATCATTTTGGGATCGTGAGAGTGTTTAATATATTAAAATAAAATGAGAATTGAGTAATGCATTCGATCAATCAGTTCGTCCGTGACTTTCAATCTAGCTGCGGTATTGTAAGTCTGTTGTGGGAGCATATAATAACAAAGATGACCTCGGTGTGTTCTAAGATATGGTCATTGATATCGTTCTTTAACAATTCTTTCATAATACTGTTTAACTTAAAATTTCCCTATAAAACAATATATTATAGGCGCGTATTAACATTATTAGGCAGTGCTCTTAATTATACATTAATAATAACCGAAATATCGGTTTCTAATCTTAAACGTGTCGATTTTAACAGGTCTCTCGAGTGTATGAATAGCGAGGAACACAGGCTACTTTTAAATTTATTAAATAATTTGTTTTTTTCACACAAAATCTTAGCAATCTCATAGAATTCCATCAGTTAGTTTTAGTAGAAAATGTAATATCACGCGACGTTTATTTTGATACTAAAAATAATGTACAGACAAAATTAACGCGAGTGGAATCGCACGGCGCCGCTAGTAATGTATATAATCCTGATACCATTACCGAATCAGCAGGGACGCCTTCGTTCTTGTTTTCTCTACCCCGGGCCGTGGTTTGAATTAAATCGACCTGTAAAAATTGTAAGTGCCAAAATAGGATGGGATGAAAGTGGTAGAATTGGGTTTAACGATGCTCACTACCCATTCAAGTGAAACTTCAAGACGTTAAGGTGTCTGATGTGATATTACAATTTCAATAAATATGGCTACTTCGTACCCACAGATTAATTTAAACGCCGAATGAATTTCTGAAGATGATACGATGCTTTACGATAAAACGATGGTGATTATGATGACTTTGTTAATATTTCATAAAGGGCAAAATAAAAATAAAAAGCTCTATCTATAGGTTAGTGACAATAAAGCGAGTTTCATACTAGTGTTTGTATTGTTTTTGCAAAACACAAATTCACATGCAATGTAAGGTTTTGCGATGAAAATCTTAAAAATATAATTTTCAATGCAAAATTGTAAATCTCGCACGATCTTTGGCATGACCGGATAGACTAAAAAAAAAAATGTATTTGTAGATAAATCCTGCCATGACACAATTTTTTAATTAGAATAATATGAAACGTTCGTAATAACACGGACTATCGTTTAATTTCTAACACACAATCATAATAGCAAGTTCACATTTGTCTTTTCAAAATGTTATGCGTCTCACTGATATTATGTCTAACCGCATGTATTGAGTGAGTGCGATAATTATCGACGATCGTATAGCACTCACACGAGTGAGTAGTGAGTGTCGAGCGCGAGAATTGTATCGTTTGAAGGTGTGTGGTTTTCATTTTACTATATGCAGTTGCGTTTATCTGTAATCGTTTTCCATATAAATCTGAACTTTAATAACTTAAAAGGGTATATACATGCTATGTAGATATGTGTAAGTCTTATTAAAAAACAACACGACCCGGCAAACCTTTTTAATATATAAATTATCAACATCCTCGTTTATATCATAATTAAGACAGCCTTTCAGTAACAAAACCAGTAATATACATTTCTAGTAAAGTAAATAACAAAACAAAATGTAATCTCAAAGCGACACTTCACGTAAATAACTCCATTAATGCACGACGGTTATATCATTGAGATATACTATGTCCATATGAAAATACTAAAATCGTGATTAAAACCATGGGGCTTGGGGTTGGAGTGAAAAATATGGCCTATTCTCATAAGTCATCAATACCTTGCGTGGTGTTTCGTAGTAGTGAACGAACACAGTAACGCTATTTTTATTAGACAACTTAGATGACTTGTGCTAGAAATTAAGCGTAAATAAAAACATTATTTCAAGATACCTTGGACGTTGTCACCTGAGATACACTTGATGATTTCCCGTCGTCAGCAACGGCGACACGCTTCTTGGACACCTCATTTTGCGCGGCGGTGTCACCAGAGTCCTAATAAAGACAAAATTAATTAACACTTCCAAACTGCTAAGCAATGATTCGTTAAGATTATAAATTTAAAAAAATAACTATCTAATCGGAATAATTTAACATACATTGAGATTAGCTTCCCGAGGATATTCAAAGACACAGCGTAATTTGTAATCCATAAGCTGATTTGGGTGTATCTCCTTCCACTGGAAAGAAAAATATATATTAAACAATAATGTAAGTCTATAAATATGAATAAAATAAAATTTATATCGTTATTATTAGGTTTTCTCTATTGAAGACATCATGTTCCGAACATTGGCTTGAGGTGATGGGAGTGTATTCGTTACAACTTACCACTTGATCAATGTTAGTTTTCCCTTCTGGAGCGATAACACTCTGCACCATGAACTTATGTTTGTGTGTCTCATTGGGGTCCACATAGAAATGTTGAGGAGTAACTAAAATTTAAACAAAATTATCATTTATATTAGCATAATGGCAATTGGTAGCGTTTAGAGCGAGACACTGCTCCATGCACTATCAAAAAATCGATTTAATTGACACTTTATGCATAATAGAATAATAAACATGTTTAGGATAATGTACTGACTTGCAATATCCACTTTGGAATTAGGCTCGAGAGCACCGGAGTTCGGACGTACATAGTACTTCTTTGGTGCTGTTGTTTTAATTTTGAACAAAACAGTGTTAGTCGTTGGATTAGTCAGCCGCATGTGGGTAGTGCGATCTTGATCAAACAGCCCTGAAAAATCAACTAAAAAACTGAATAATCAAAACTATAGAACTAATATTTAGATTCAATAGTAACATTGAAACTTGGGCATGTAAAAACAGTAATAGTGTTACACTACTCAAAAACTACTAATAAAATTATATTATTTATATGCAAATCAAGATCTACTTATTGTATCATTTAGTTTATAACACATCACATTAAAAGCAATTTAATTTTGGTACTCGTTATTAGAGGTAATATTGAGTTGATCAAAATTGTTATAGTCCATTAGAGTTCTTCAAAATTAACGAGCTTCAAAAAATCACTAATTATTAAAAAAAATTTACAGTTACATAAAATTATATACTTTTAACTTCCATATTATTTATCAAACAGTGTTGTTAGAGACATTATAATAAACTACATTTTACACTATTATGTCAATTTACTAAGTAAACCTAGAATTTGAGAGTACAAATAATAGTTTAAATAAAACATTTATAGCCAAGAGATTAAAGTCAACATTACTATGTATTGAATATACATAATATACAAAAACTGAATTTTGCAATCATACTGAAGTTTGTATCTCATAATTTTCTTAGAAAATTTCAACAATAGCTGGATGTGATCATTATTTAGATCATAGTTTATACATATGTGAATAAATTTCAATATTTTCCATGTATATTTACTTTAAATGAGCGTAACAAGAAGATGGTGCTTGCTAATCAATCAATCGGCAGCCGACATACCTAGCAATTGCGGCAATCACGTTTTAACAAAATTCAATACCTAGAGCATATGGAATGTTCCTAAGCGCTTTTTTCGATTATACAATTGCAATCTAAGACCCAAAAGTATGTCAAAACCGCACCCTGACAAAATGCCTATATCTTGAAATAGAAACTCCATTTGTCAGCATTTAACAAGACCCATGTTGCCCAAGTTTCAATGGGGCTGTCGTAATCACAGCGCTATTTAAAATAAAATAACTCACCTTTAAACTTCAGCTCATTTTGTGGTTCTATAATCAATACCTGGTTCGGCATTTTGATAATAACGTTTAATTACTGGCAAAAATTAGAAATCAAGAAAATTTTATTCCTGCGTTGTCGACCACAGTGAACGAGAAACGACCGAATACTTAAACGACATGCGCATTGCGCATGCGTTCTCTAAAAATTTTATGTAGTTTTTTATGGGTTCCTACCAAAGACCACCATTTCCTATTCTAAATTAATATGTGAATATGTTACCTAATATTAATTAGAAATATGTATTGATTTTGTATTTAAAAGATCTAGAAATATGTATTTTTAGTTATAATAAAATATTGTAATTGATACTGAACGCACCGTATTCTAATTCTCTATGACTATAAAGCTGATGTTCACTATCGTTCTAAAAAATATAAATATTAAGTTATGCATTTCAATTATAATTTTTATTATAAATTAGAACTATCGATATTTTTATACAATAATTAGATAATTTAATAAATATGTTGAATCATACATTTTTTTCGAACACAAACAAAAACCTTTTTTCAAGAATGACATTTTGTCCATATTTAGTTACGAACAACGACAGAGGCTTTAACTACGATTAACTACAAAGTTACTGTATAGAGTTTTACATACATTGTTGTTTTGGTGTTGTTTCTACAAAATTATTCATTACTTCCCGGTTTTAGTTAGTTTTCCTCGCCATTGTTAAAAGGCAGATGACGGTCATTGTGTATTTATTTTCCTATATTTGCAGTTAGTTACACAATTACAATATTTATAATCTATGATTGCATAATATGTGAAAAAAGTACTCTATAAATATGAATTATACCAATTTTAATGTTGTCGCAACTTGTTGCATAAAAGTTGACCGCGTCCTGCGACAAACGCTGTATGATTTGTATAGCCGGTTCAACTATAACCCCCAAAAGTTGCCTAAGGGCTTCATTCGCTCCATACGTAGTTTTCAATGTGAAATGCAAGCTCAAAAGAAAAGAGTCTCCGGGTTACCGTCGCCAAAGCGAGTACGTATTTTAAAATAAAACCCAACATCTAAGTAATGCCTTATTAAATGTTTTAATGTATTGCATGGGTACTTACATTGTTGAATTTCTTAATCAATAAACCTCGTTATTCAAGTAATGGCATTAACTATTGGCGATAAGATCATTTTAAATTATACGCAAAAAGGCCTCGCATGTTCCTGGGGCGAATTAATTGCTAAATTGTTAATTGGCATTGCTACAAAGAACTTTAACAGTGTAGTTTCAATGAAGTATGAGCTTTTCTAAAGAAGCTATGTAAGATTCTATTTAACATGAGAATGCTGCCTAATAGGACTAAAAAATCACTAACACAGCAATTGAATTGTTGTATGTATAGAACAATATTGTCTTACCAGGATGGTACAATGAATGCCAATATACAATTAGACTGTTGCACAATGACTATCTAACAATTTGTTCAGAAGAAGACATTTTTTAATGGGGGCAAAAGTTGAGATAATGCTGATGGCAATCTGTATCACAGGCATAATTATTAGCTGTTTTATAGAGGCAGTTGTGTTTGGTCGGAGGAGATTGGGTTAAGAGGTGATAGGCTATATAATGATAGTGACACTGAGTATCCAGGACTATATTCATCGCCAGTTCAAATATCAGATCTATGGCCAGACATTACTTGCTTGTGTATATTTTTTTCACTAGTAATTAAATTAATTTTGATTAAATTGTTAATTGCACTGATTTCAAATTTTGTCTAAAGATAAGGGGGGCAAGATATATTGCGTATTGAGTGGGTTGGTTGTTATGATTTGTGTTTCTTAAATACTCTGTCAGCCTTGTTGTTGACTCAATTGAGGGTGTGTTATTTATAAGCGAATGCTATTCTATAATTAATTATGTTTATACATTTCAGGCAACTATGATACTACAACAAAATGAATTTACTAAAGAATTCAGTTATGGCCCCGTGAAGTCCTATGACTCCAACCAAATGGCTTCTAATGATCCTATGGAAGATATGAGGATGGAGGCGCAGTGTAAACTGACTTCAGGTTTTATGCTAATATTTATTTCTATAATGTGAAAATACAAAGTTTGATAACTATTTATAAAATAACAATGACCTGACTTTTAAAGGTGGATATGTTATACTTCGGATTTTTTTTTAAACATTTAGCAAGAACAATTCCGTTATAAATAGTTATTCCATAAAGTAGTGAAGTGCTATGCGCGTTTCGTTTTCAGTCTATGAATTTCCGAATACTCGAAAAAAAAGTAAGAACTGGTCGGCAACGAGTCTTCTAGTGGAACTGGATGTTGGAGGTGTCCATGGGTGACAGAAATCGCTTAAATTAAGTGAACTAAATGCTCGTTTGCCTTCCTATCGTATAAAAAAACAAAAACTTTTACTATTCACTCAGCACACTTAAAAGAAGCTCTCCATAAGAACACTATTTTCGGTTATTGTAATATTTGTCATTGATGCATAGATCTTCTTAAGTGTAACATGCCTGTGTAGCGTTCCTTCATAAATGGGCTACAAAGTTTTTAAAATTCTCATCGTTAATTACTGTAATTAGTGTATTTAACCTAATAGACAAACTATCTATACCTCTGTTCTATATGTATATAACTAGCTTTGTTCGCGTTTATTTCGATTTTTACACCTTGGCTTACATTATTGGACCTTTAGTAAGGATCCCAATTTTTTTGAAAATATAATATAGCCTATAGCCTTCCTCGATTATCGTACTATAGACCACTGAAAGAATTTATCAAATTAGGACCAGCGTTTCATGAGATTAGCGCGTTCAAACAGACTCTTCATCTTTATAATATTTGTCTTTTTAAAAAATTACTTATTTCAATTTAATTAAGGCTATTGCTACAGTGTTTTCGTATGAGACGTTTAATCGCGACATTCAAAGGTCATTCTAGATTGGTCAGTAGTTTTTTTTATATAAAAACAATATATAAATGAGTTAATATAGAAGTTATCATGTGGCTTTACCTACCATCTAACAAATCTGAGCTTGTTCGTTGATGAAATAAAAATCAGGGAATAAAGTCATATTGTGTTTATTACAGGCTTACTAATGGGTGTTTTCGATGGTCATAGTGGTCCTGCCTGTGCTCAAGTTGTCAGTAAACGGATTTTTAAGTACATCGCTGCTAGTTTGTTACCCACAAAGGTCTTAGAAGATTTCCAGAAGGATCCAATATCAGATAAATTAATAGAAACATTTAATGATACGGTAACTCGGTGCTAATTATTTGAACATACGACAATTCCATTTAGCTGTCCTTTACCATTGACCACGAGTATAATAGTCAAACGTCTGTTCCATTACATCAATTTATATATTAATTATAAACGAGGTTTTTGCAAAAGTTCAAGATTTTGTATAGAAATTTAATCTTTAACCTCTCGTTAAAATTGTTTGGTTAAGTCTGACAAAGAATCAAACTTCACATTTGTACTATTAGTTACTATTCTAAATTGATATGATTTAAATAAACTTTTATACTTTCAGACTGATATAGTAGAGGATCTTAAGGTTATATATGAAGATAATTTTCGACAGTACTTGGATGAGTTATCAAAGGTACGCGAGGAAATAGATGTACTTGAAATCGAAACTTGCTTCCAGAAAAGTATACTACATTTAGATAACGATATTTCTAGAGAAGTACTAGAACCGTATACAGCAAATGGAATTATCAACCATAAGACTCTATCCGTCGCTTTTTCGGGTGCTGTAGCGTGCGTCGCATACATTGATGGCCCGAATTTACACATTGCCAATGTCGGGGACTGCAATGCCGTTCTAGGCTCATTGACAGAAGACGACCAGTGGATCTGTAAAAAAATAACCAAAGAGCACAATTCGGAAAACATTGACGAGCTGAAAAGAATATGGAGTGAACATCCAGAAGCTGAGAGGAATACTATTATCAGACGGAATAGACTTCTGGGTGAGCTGGCGCCTCTAAGGAGTCTGGGTGACTTCAGGTACAAATGGCCGGCGGAGATTATAGACAATCTTGCTATAGCTACAGCGGCAGCTGGATACAAATCAACTCCCCACAACTACCACACACCTCCATATTTAACATCAAGGCCAGATGTGTACTATCACAGATTAACACCAAGAGACAAATTTCTGATCATCGCTTCCGACGGCATATGGGATGTGATGACGCCATTGGAATCTGTAAAATTAGTCGGGGAACACATGAAGGGAAAGGCTTTTTTCAATACTCTTAAAATACCGAAAAAAGATATACAGTTGGGCGATGTAAATGAACTTTTATTGCATAGGAAGAAGAGTTTGAAGAATAAGCCACAGGACAGTAATGCCGCTACCCACCTGATAAGACATGCCATGGGGGGCACAGAATATGGTCTGGATCATTCGAGATTAGCTCAGTTACTTTGTCTATCGCCTGATATCAGTCGGAGGTTTAGAGATGATATGACGGTAACAGTAATTTACTTTGATTCCGAGTACTTAAGGCAATGTCCAGCCTAACATGTTTCAATATTTGCTTTTTTTTGTTAATCTTCGTGACATTTATTGTTATTTTTTTATTAGTTTCTTTGTGCCATGAGAGAAATACATAAAAATGTTCTCTGAACGTTTTTGTTCTGTACGTTTGTGCAATTTGTTGAGTAGAGTAAATTGATAAGTTATCAGATTTATAGTTCCGTTAATCGTTTGGCAATCTCAATAACAGCAAGTTTGCAACTTTTTGGTGACGGTTTTTAAATACAGGCTGTTTGGGGACTGCTCCCGAAAACGAAGACAGGATAGTACTAATGAGACCTTGGATGAAGGGATGGAATTAAATTATATCCTGACTAAAAAACCAATAATATTTTTAAAACGTTTTATTAGCGTCATTTCGCTCCATCAAGTTTGTCCAGTTGTTTTTTGTTATCATGCTTCATTGCTGATTCTTTTTTTTTTAGTGATGTAATATATTATTTATGAAACTCGTTACAGTTAGCTGTACTAACAAGATGGAGCGTAAATAATGCTAATAAAAAGTGTTAAAACTATGTCTTTTTGTGATCAGGATCGATTTTTTTCCGTCCCTTCATCAAAGGTGTCATTAGTATCCGTCTTCGTTTTCGGGATCAGTTCCCAAACACTATGTATTATCAGTGCTACATCTATTTGAGATTTGTTTGTATATTTGGATTCAAAATTATTATATTTTTATTTTTACGATTCCTCGATCTGTTGTGATTAGTTTATTTGTTTGTTACTTAATATTACTGTATTAGACTATAGCGAAGCCAACGGCACATGATGACATATGTAAACAATTTTCAGTGGTTCAAAAAATATTTGTACTATAGACTAGCGGCTTCTAAATCTCACTCATTGTGTAGTAACAATTTTGTGGGTATAAAAACAAAAAGAAGTCTGTATTTTGAATTCTAAAAGCATGTGATTATGTCAATTGTATAATGGGGTACACCAGTTATAAAATTGTCTGTTTTGTAAGACGAGTGTAGGGTAACGTGCAAACATAGTTTCCATTTGATTTTGTGAATTTGTCTTTTTTATGTTAAACTAGCGATGTGCCGTGGTATTGCTCGCATTAATTTCCCTCGCAATATGTCTGGGGTATACGACGCCAAGTTTGATTTGTCGTTAAGTTTTCTCATACTTGTTATTATTAAACGATAACAGTTTTCTAATTTTTATTTCTATATCTTCAACATTCAGTAAGGATGAATGAATCATTATTTCATACCCTTTTGATTAGTGTTTGCGCGTGTTCAGTGTGTACAAATATTTAATTTTTTCATAAAAAGTCGTTGAATGACAATTACCGCCTATAGTAGTTTAAGATGTAGGCGTTTTGTACACTATTTATTATTAAATCTTTTCACCTACCTCAAAGTAGTAGTTTTATTTAACAAAAAAGTATTACTTGACAAACCTCTCTTGATTGTAGCTGGCACTCAGAAACGCTTCACGGTTTCAGTCGTGCTTTGTTATGTATACAAGATGTTGAGATGAAATCGTAAGTTCCTTATATTAGCATCTACTTGTCATAGCCCTAACCGGTTCAGCCGTTTCGGAAATAAGTTGTAACAAACAGAAAATTAAATATATGCTATAATATGATAAAACTGAAGAGTTTGAACCGCTGGTACGATTTGAAAAATTCATTGTTGGATAGTACATTCATCGAAGAATGCTATAGGTTATATTTTCAAAAAATTAGGGATTCTTACTAAAATTCCAATAATGTAGCCCTTGATGTAAAAGTCGAAATGAACGGGAGCGACGTCGGTGGCAGAAGCTAGTACCATATAATATTTGTGTGTTTGGGTTGTGTAAATGAAACAGCATTTGTCATATCAACCTGTTTATTAATAATAATTTATATTAAAAGTGATTATATTAAGTAGTAAGTAAAGTAGGCAAGTAATAATATATATTATATAATATGTACACACATTAACCAAGACCCACATTTGTAGCCTTATAGGCGCGTCTGCTGCCTGATGTTACACATTTTCGTGATTAATTGAAGGTATCTTGAGTTAATTGACAGTGGGTCTAAGTATACAGAACTACTTACCGCAGCGAACTGAACCAATAGGTCTTACTTACGACTAGTCTTATACAAAAATTTCTAACAAATGTTTTTCATGTACGCAGATTAGATTATTTAGACATAAGGTCAATTTATCTTTGACTGTGCTAACATAGGGATTTCCCTGATCGTTGCATACTGTCGCCATTCACTAGCCATAGTTAGTAAATATTTTTTATATACGATTCATGTGTTCGTTCATTGTGGAGTCGACATATCATGTTTCCGACACTCCAGTTAGGAGTGTGTTGAAGTTATAAACTAATGCATTTTGAAATTTATAATCCACGCTACATATGTAATAGAAATTCTATTGCAATCTTAATAGTGTTGCTTTATCAAACCTTTTAAGGAGGTATTTTATCGTACTGAGCCAGACACGGAAAATCCTACATACCTTAAAAAATATCTACGTTTTTATGTCCATGTTGAACTCGAATATTTCCGGCATTTAAAATTCAAAACTACTACTTGGAATGACAAAGATTTCTAAAAATTTTAAGATTTAATTAATACACTTTAGTTATAAAACATGATTATATAATATTATAATTAGTAATTAAAAATATTCAGTCCGCTGCCGTTTGCTAAGTTTAAACGTAAGATCCAGATTACAATTATATCTTAACACCATTGACACAATGTCTGATCGCTTGCCAATAAAATGTCTTATAGCCTCCTTTCAATATTTAATTTCTCAACAAAGCAATTGTTTCTCCAATCTTAATTGCAAGCGATCATACAAGCGTACATCTATTGACTAGTATTTAGTGTCAAATGTTTAAAAACGGATAGTGGAAAGCCTGAATGTATGTGCCTATAATATTATACATTTAAAGGTATTATAAACATTATACAGAACTATTGAATCTAACTATGAATTTACGACACTTATTAATAAATAGTATAAGAGCAAATTAAATACACAGGACGATTTAAAAAATAAATTATCTATTAACATAATTAAATAATAATATAAATGCTGTACGTTTGACATTACCGATAACTCAACGACAGTAGTTAAAAAATCTTTTCGAATTACTTTTGATGGTACTTATTTCGCAGTTCTAGATCATTTGTTTTGGTACAAAAACCGAATATAGAATTTCCTTACAGTTTTTTGAGAAAAACATCAATCATAAACCTTTATTAGTGATGGAACAGGTTCGTACATTAGATATACCGAAAACATGACGTGAATTGTATGATTAACACTAGACCAATATAGCATTTAGACGAAAATGGTTTTAAAAGTAATTCTTCATTGTGTTACTAGTAATGCCAGGATTTTTGGTTGTACAAGTTGAAATCTTAAATAAACTTAATGCACAGTTACTCGACTGTAGTTGGCTATCTAGTCTTAACACTTGTCAAACGCTTTTGCTTGCATAAAGACTCCTTCCACAAGACACATGGTTAAAAAGGTCATATGGTTAGTTTTGTAATTATATTAAACATGGTATTAGAACTGTTTTTAGAAAGTGACGTCTGAGAGGAACGCGTAAGCTTTCCATGTATGTTCGATGATAGTATCTCCTAATGGAATGCTTTGAATATCATAAAACCCTATTTATTTTTAAACCAATTTGCTCGCTATGGTACAACTGTACTACCAACTTTTTAACTTCGCGTGAGACGTGAGTCTTTCAATTATCCAAACGTTCTAACGAGATTTATTCCCTAATTAACATTAAAATTTTTTTATAAGTTTAACTTTTTCTTTTTTCTGTAAAATTCTTGTTAATTTTTTTTCATATTTTTCCGAATTGATTATAATATTTTTTTAAATTTATCTAAATGTTATAAAAACCCAAACGTAATTAAGCACGCCACAACGGTTTGTATTGTTAGAAGTACGAAATTTTACACTGGTAGTTTTGAGATGGGGCATAACACTTAGAAACCTAATAACCTTATACGCAACAACATCGTTTTAATTTTTTTTAAATTTTGATGGAAATTTTAATTAAGTCCACGTATTAAGTGGAGCGTGAAATTTTTCGATTTTAAAAAGTTATTAACATTAATCTTAAACTGTAATATGAAAACTTTCAAGATTAATTTTATTACATTCAAATGTCCTTCTTGTATGGATGATGTAACTTATTTACTAATCATTAGGAAAAATCCGACAAATTAGCATAATTGTCCCATTTTATTCTAGATCAAGAGCCTTGTAACTCATACACATTTTCTATTTCCAAGTGAGAATTACATGAAGCAGAAATAATTGAAACTGGAGTGGATTGTTCTGAGATTATCCTACCATTAATACTTAGTTACTTATGAATGATATTACATAAATATTAAATAAATAGGATGGCTTTATAAAATAAATCTATTTTAGTTAAAACAACGTAGTGAGTGGACATATACGTGGATTGGTGTAGATGATTTTTCAAGAAGCTTATAACACAGTGATCTTAAGATTAACACACAGAATTAGCTGATTTAAAATCCATATATAGATAATTATAATAATGTATAGTGAAAACAAACTTGATACTTGAATGTAATGTTTCTCGGGATGTGTCATAATTGTCGATCTCTCGCACGGATATTATTTGCCACAAGTATTAATTTAGATATATTATAAATAATATCTTTTGTCGTATCACGATATAATTACGTATCGGTTTTAGTACAGTTCAGGATAATTGAAACGAATTTTAAAATATAAGAAATTATTGTAGACATTTTAATAAAATAATTGTTCTTTCTTTAGAAGGTTATATTAGTTTAACCTTCGGATTGAAATAATATATTCATGACTTGTGTAGATGTAAAATGATGAAGTCTTGGCATTGTGCCTATATCATAGTTGCAAACATTTTTTTATTAACTATCTATAGTATAACACACGATATACTGTGAAACAAATTTTACACCCAAAACTATTCAAATCTTAATTGTCTTGTGATCTAGCCAACACAGAATTTGACTGCCCTTAATCCGCCGCTAATCCCTTCACGATTCTATTAGTGTTATAAAAAATTGCTTATAAATCCGTTGCTAACAATTAATTAAAATCGTATTGTATCGTGTTCATTATTTCCGCTTTCTTAATAAAACGTGATACGACAATTGTCATCAGAGTAAAAAATGATGTTCTATTGATAATACTCCAGTAAACATGTAGAACGTATCCACTTTGAGCGTTGTACATATTTTACTAAAAAGGTTTATTTATAATAGTAACGTTGTATGATCCATATATATTTAAAACAGAACAGTGCTTAAATGCCCAGACAATCAGCGGTCTGCGCATCTTGTGGCGGTATATTGTTTCTTTTTAATTAAAAGAGAAATCCGGCGAGAGAATGACTGTCGATTAATCTCCCCCTAGAGAAAGAGCTTGCACAATGCGAGGGTCGGCCTTACTGCCTTCACGGAATTCTTCCAAAGTCAAGCGATCGTCGTGATTTTTATCCATCTGATCGAATATCTTATCGACGCGCTTCTGGGGAGTATTCTCGTCCTCCGGTTGTGGGGTTTGACCCTGAAACATTAAAATCCTGGTTACGGTCGCTTAATTCTAGCTTATGAGTTATGTTCGTTTTTTAGTTACGCTTGTTGAACGTATTGCCGAGAAAATTAAGTGGTTGTAAATCAGTTAAGCGGAAATGATTTCGTTATACAATTATTAAATTGTCTGTTCGAAGTTGTGGATGATACGATGATTAAAAGTAGGTATGAAAAGAATATCGATATTATTGAGAAATTAATTGAAAATATTTTAATTAGTTAACTATTTATATTTATTTATATATATAAAAAGTGTATATTTTTAACAAAAAAAAAATCTTTGAAAAATCTTTGACTCGTGACCATTGAGTACTTGTAAACTACATAGCAGTCTAAAGTCCTAGAAAGATTGTACTTGTACTTGCTGTCGACGTGAATATTATGTGGAAAAATTTCAATGAGGTTTATATATACTAAAATATATTTATATATTTAGGATATACTAAAAATAACTGTTTTTAATTTTATGTTCTATTTATTAAATTGCTCATACTTTTCCGGAGATGAAAATATTCTTATAATAATTTAGAAAAAGATTTTTTTTTCGAAGTGAAGTTGTCTATAACTATAATTATGGAACGGTAATTAATTTTATATAAGCTTTGACTTTAAAGTGATATCTCAGAAATCTACAAGAATTTCGGGTTAATTAATTTTCAATTTTGATCATTGAATCGTAATGGTCAAAAATGAAAGTCCTAGCTACGTGTCCTTAATAAAATGAATCAGCGTCAAAACACGTACCACCATCTGGTAAATAGCGTCCACTATGTTGTACATTTCGTCCCGCGTTATGTATCCGTCGTTGTCTACGTCATATAGACGAAAAGCCCCTGGAAATTATTTTTTTATATCAACTATAGTCATATGTATCAATAAGCACATAAATTACTATAATTTACTAGATGACCCGGCCACGCGTCGCTGTGGCAAAGGTTTTTGTTATATTAAATTGTAATTAGTAAGCATTAT
>JAOSYY010000008.1:1209597-1235205 GCA_025727935.1 Hebomoia glaucippe
CCAGATACTGGTGGACTGCCAGATGCGCAAATATTATGACAAACCAGAAACTGGTGGCTCGCCAGTCTAGTGGATAACCAATATTCCACAATTTGACTGAGCCATCGAGCCGAGTTCAAATAAACATCCCTCATTAAACGACATTTACATTCACATGATAACATAAAAAAAACACTTTACTCGTAATAAATAGAATTTACTGTTAAAATGCGATAAACCTTGGTCCGGGTAAGTAAGACCTGAAAAATTTACTATACACCTCAATAGTGCAGCAGTCCTGTGTTCGGACTGGCCGCGTTGTACACAATTATCGTAACGTATTAAAAATATGTTCCTATCAGAGTCCATGATTGGTCAGAGCAAAAGATAACACCATTTTGACTAACCAGAAACATAGCGTAAGACATTTCAACCTATACATCTATACAAGTTTGTTTGAACGCGCTAACCTCAAGAACTGCTTGGCCAATTTGAAAAATTATTTCCTTGTTGGATTGGCAGCTATATTATATTTTCAACAATTTGGGAATTCTTACTAAAAGTCCAGTAATGTAACCCAAAGTGTAAAAATTGAAATAAACGCGACCGAAACCGCAGTCAGAAGCTAGTGCCTAATATTTATGTTTTTAAACTAGCTATCCCTAACAGGTTTAATGACAAAATAATTTTATATTAAAGGCTTGAATAATTAGGGCATTTAGAACTAATTCTACTATTCTTTAAGCCTTTTCGTATCTATATAAATGTCTGATAACTACGACTAATAGCTAAATGGACTTTTTCATGAAATTTAATAAAATATAGTATTGATGTTTCAAGTTTGTTCTACATCCATATTTGCATGTTTTGATTTAGTAAAACGTGACGTCAGAATAGTAGTTTCGTAAGCTGCTTATTAAAAGTTCGTGTCAAACAAAAATATACAGTATTTTAGGAGAGTTTATCAGAAAACACTATTATTTGAGGAGATTTAGGATTATTTGAGGAGAGTTTATCAGAAAACACTAATCGAATGGGAATATAGTAAATAATGGTTTGTATTACCATATAGAAGTACATAATTATATGCAAATTTTTAAACGCAGAATTTATATCGAAGCGTTCGGGTAATTCGGACGCATTGAGTTTATAACAAAACTTTTCAAAAAGCACTTAACGTGTGTCAAAAGCTGTGCACAGAACTTTATTGGAATTTAATTCTCATTTAATCACGCGTGTCTAAGCCTTTGTATAATATAATAACTGGCTTTTCATAGAAAATGTCTGTGAAAGTATAATATAATAACAATTATGGATTCTCACCTGCCGGACCTTGCAGAACTTGCTTGCCTTGTGCCGTTAGCATGTGGGGGGTAAGCTGGTTGCTCGGAAAGGGCTTACCAGCAGCGATAACCTACACATACGAATACATTAAACTAGTCTCATTTATATTTCAATTAAAATTTTTACATTCTACGAGAGGAAATTCGATCGACTCCACAGATCTCAACATTTTATACAAGAGTACTCTACTGTTGCCTAATAAATTTGTTTATAAAAACAACCAAGTCAATAATAATAAATGAAGTAATACGCCTAAGATCTTAAGGTTTCATCGCCAAGACCTCGAAGTCTTGGAGGCGTTCAGATGACAGATATCGCTTACCACCAGAAGAAACGTTAGCTCGTTTGCCTACCTAAACCAAAAATACCCAGTTCAAAATTTGAGGGGCACCGACGCAATTTACGTATACTAACAAATAAAACCACACACTCCGAGCATAATACAAAGATTTTATTATATTGTAACACTGGCGTACCAAACAAAAGCTTGTTAAAACCTATGTCGATAGGCAAAACATTTTTCAGAACGGCTGATTACTAAAGACCGGCTTCGGGTAACAAAACATTATGATACAATGTAAAGATTCGCTAAATTTTTAAGAACAATCGAATACTTAGTAACACCGTTTTGTTTTAAATTTGCCAAAGTGAATTTGATAGGTTTCCTACCACGTGGTAATTTTTTTAATTACGAGCATACGTAATTAAAAACCACGTGATCTTCGAAACAATTAATATTGTGGATTAAATACGACGTTCACGAATTTTACGAGTCTGGGCATATAGGAAGCAGGACTACCCGAGGTGCATAGCTAGTAAGGGCTAAGAGGGAAAGTCGGGGAGTGAATTAATTGGAGGTGAAATTATAATTTCGCAACCCCGCTCGAATAACATCACAACACACAGCTGAAAATAAATCGCAATTTTAATCTCAGATGAGCATATGTATCTATAAATTCCACTATATTTTTTTAAAATTACGACTCAAAAAATGAAATTAACGTTAAATTTTAATCGATTTTTTCGTAGTATACGATTCGTGATTGTATTTGAGCGGAGGAGCCTATCGTATATAAACAAGTATAATATAAGGAGTTATACTCAGATTTTTATTTCCAAACACGGTCCAACTTGGCTGTCAACTTTTATTTTTTTATTATGTCAAGTCGTATATAACATAAACATGAAACAGATCACTATAGACATAACTCTCGCTGTAGTACAATTGGGGAGCTGCGTTAATTATAAGAACCTGAATTTGCTGCGAATTGATTTGCGGATGCAACGCGATATTCCCGGGCATTAGCAATGGGCCCTGCGCATTGTAGAGTTGCTGTAAATACGTGTTGTTTTGTAGCGGCTGCTGTATCACTTGAACGCGACCGTGGCCCCAGTCCGTGCTGAAAGAGACCGCTGTTTAACTGACAAAGTTCACAAATCAAAATCTAATCTATTCATTTATATCGAAACAACTTATATACTTAGATTCTACTTGAGAATTTACTGCCAGATTCGTTTTCAGAAACCGAAATAAAACCTTCACGTCTACAATAAAAGGAATGCATTATTATCTACATGTATATAAATAAAAATAAGCCGCTCAACGGTGTTGATAAACACCATTAAGCACTGCCTTGGTTTTAAAGAAAAACGTGGGTTTATAACAGGTTCTAATAAAAAAATTCTTTTCGCGTACAAACAGCACCTGGCTGTGAATTCAGTCAAAAAGGTTTAAGGAAAAACACTATTTTTATCGGATGACATTAAAATACAGACGCGGTTAACTGACAAATGTTTTTGTATATACTTAAAAGAAAATTTACTTGAATAAACAAATTTATAGCGAAAGAAACTAATCGGCACTAATGTTATTCACCTAATAAGACCTGAAGATTTATAGATAACTTTCTAAAAAAATGTAACTTTCTGAAAAAAGTTTTGGCAACGATGAAATGTACATATGTAACACAAAAATATACCAAGATTATCATTATTAATCGACTGAACATTAAACGATGAAATTCTTATACATTAGCGTATACGTCAGTATAAATAAAATACCTTTATAACGAACGAAACATTACAATTATCGTTAGAGGTGAATCGAAATTGTCGATCTAATTTCTACCGAGTGTTTCCACAATCTGTTAGAATTAGACTATCTGCTTGGAATTTATATTAATTTTAGATAATTGTTAAAACGGATTTTTTTACCTGAGTTGTTGTGGATGTTGGGCGTTTGGCAGACTTTGCAAGGGCCCCATCGTGGATAGGCTCGCACCAGGCTGCTGCTGGATGCTTCCTGCTGCAGCCTGCTGCTGCTGAACCTATTGACAAAATAAGACAATTTACGTTACGTGTAATTTACTTTCGTAAAAACGCATAGTCCGCGCCATTAAACCTTACGCTATTCACTTGGTATCAGCAAAATTCTACATTCACAATCGTTTGAAACTAATATTGAACGATTATTTCCAAACAATTAAATTGAATATTGAAATTACGATTACGAAAAACTTCGTGCATCCCGAGAAAAATCGACGAAAATTTATTTTCTCTGAGACATTTGAAATACACGATTTAAAATTTTAAATCAAAGAACGTAATTATCACACGAAGATTATTAAGAAATAGAAAGTTTTGTGAATTTTTAACTTTAATCGTAAATTTAATTGTTTTTTGTTTTGGATCCACTAACGTTTATATAAAATACTGGATACCTGGTACCAAAACGTGATTAGACGATCTATAGATCGAAAGACAAGACCTATCCCGCCGGTGGTCCAAATTGGAATGTCCCTTGTCAAAACAATAAAATACAACTATGCATAACGTATCATTGTTACAATATTATAAGAACCTTAATGCTGAGCAACAATGTTTTGTCGAGTGCTAAGGTAAAGCTCCGGTTTCATATTTTATGTAGATAAAGAGGGCGATAGCAAAATGTAAACTAATGATTTATTCAAAATGACTACGTTTATTGTTTTCTATGAAACCCTACTTAACTCCCGTCGAAGAAAAATTACAAGTTAATCTGTCTCGCCGTTACTTCTAAACGAATAGGCCAATTTCGATGTATTCTTCTTGTTTGAAAGTTGTGCCCAACATTTTTAATTTTATACTAGTTTCTGTTCTGTGGCGTCTTTAATTGTATAGATTAACGAGATATTACTGCTTAAAAAAAATATCGTTCCGATTTTAGTTAGGGTTCAACTAAAAGTTATCATATTATTTACGATACTAATACTTGTCCATGGCAGTTTTGCAATTGCGACTGTGTTCCCGCGGTTGGTGGGAATGTCGGAAGGCCAGGGAGGTTTTAGTGCGTATTCCCTCTTAGTACTCTGAAAGCCTCTGAGGTTCATGTAACCATGGAAAGGCGAGACCCGGTAACTGGCTGGCGGTATGCGTAATTCATTTCGTTCTATAAATAATATACTTATTTGAAGCCGCGGATCAAACTATTTAATATCCACTAAAGCATAGTGTATTTCCACTATAAGTACCATAGAATAGTTCTTTCTTATACAATAGGAAGGCAAACGAGCGTACAATTCACTTTTACTAAGTGATTTCTGTCGCTCATGGATACCTTCAAGATCAGTAGATCTAGAAGAAGCGTTGCCAACCTTAAGGACTTAGTTTATTTGGAGTAGTGTATATAATGAAGCTACCTGCTGCATTAAAAAAGCAACTGTGACAAAGATAAGAGAACTTTTTTTATATATGTATAAGCCTATTGATAATTGTTTTTTTCTTAGTACACTACCAATTGCACGTCCGGACCCAGCGTCGCATAAACAAGAGACGTGTGCACGAAACCGTCTTAAAAATAGGTTTTGTGAATGTTCGATATTGAATTGATATCTATTCTACAGGGCTGTTTGGGGACTGCCCCCGAAAACGAAGACAGGTGATAGTACTAATGACACCATTGATGAAGGGACTGAATATAATTCGATCCTGACAAAAAAAATATATTTTTAAAACGTTTTATTAGCGTTATTTCGCTCCATCGTGTTAGTCCAGCTGTTTTTGGAATCAAGCTTTATTGTTTTTTTTTTTTTTAGTAAAGCAATGTATTTGTTATGAAACTATCGTTTCATTTACCTGTAATTATAAGACGTAGCGAAAATAATGCTAATAAACAGTGTTAAAATTTAATATTTTTTTAGTCAGGTTCAATTGTTTTTCCGTCCCTTTATCAAAGGTGTCATTAGTACTATCACCCGTCTTGGTTTACCGGAGCAGACCCCAAACACACCGCATAAAATTTAAAATAGATTATTTCGCATTATTTTTAATTAAACTAGACTTTGAAGTTGACGCTCTAAATATTATCGATTACGTAGGATAAGCGAACATTTGCATTAGTTTGCATAGTAACAATTTTTAAATAATAAATTGATATCTTTAAACGTAATATATGATTAAAATGGGTATTAGATACTTTATTTAAAAAAAACTTTTGAGTGGATATTTATGTAAGAAGTGAAAAAACACAATATTTGTCACAGTGACTAAAATTGTATCCTTATTAGAAACTTTAAATTGACTTTTGACATAGCGATGTCAGCCGATGCTGTAATTTCGATTCATCAGGATGTTTGGGGACTGCTCCCGAAAACAAAGACCAGTGATAGTACTAATGACACCTTAGATGAAGGGGCGGAATAAAACTCGATATTGACTAAAAAAAGACATATTTTTAAAAAGTTTTATTAGCATTATTTCGCTCCATCACGTTAGTCGAGCTGTTTTGTTATCATGCTTCATTGCTGGTTCTTTTTTTTAGTACAGTAATGAACGAAACTATCGTTTATTTAGCTCTACTTACAAGATGGAGCGTAAATAATGCTAATAAAAAGTGTTAAAAATATGTCTTTTTTTTAGTCAGAATCGAATTTTTCCATTCCTTCGTCAAAGTATCTATGTATTGCCTATGTATTCTACTAATCTGTTAAATGTTCTTCAAAAATCAGTTTAACTTTTGAGTTTCGTTACAAACGAAATAAACGTAGTCTGTTTACAACATCGCTTCGAATTTATAACAATACATTTAGTAGTTAATTGACACAGTTCAGACATTCGAAATTTCAAGTACTATATTAAAAGCAATGACAAATCGTAAGCTGGAATAGAGCTTTAGATTAGACAGAATACTTTTAATTGAACGAATTAATCTCAAACTACGATAAACAAACAGGTGTTATTAAGAGCGCCATCTCGTTCCATCGCAAGTAAGTAACGGTGGACACTGCAATTACAGATAACTGGAATAGATGGCGCTACATAAAAATATAATATCAATTATATTTAATTACTAGAACAAGCAAATGTGCTGTGTTTATATAATCTTACGATTTAACACAAATTGATCTAAACTGTTTAATAGTTACTGTACGGGAACCCAAAGTCCTACGTTTATTTTGACTAGAAAGAGCAGAGCATCAATGAATGGTGCACAACTCGAAATCTTCCTTTTGAGATCTTCCCTTGCTTGTGCATTATCAAACTTTTAAGTTGGTGCACTATAAGTTTCAAACGTTTGTACCAGTAAATTATGTGGCGCACACTACATTGCTAGTCTCCAATAAGCTGATAATTTGAAAGAGAACCACGAACCTGATGTGTTCCCATGCTGCTCGGCATCGAGGAGACAACTGTGACAGTCTGATGATGCTGCTGGTTTGAATCGTGCTGCGCCATGCTCATTTGTTGCTGATTCTGACCTTCTGATATCTAATGAGGTTATACATAAAAATCATTTGCTGGTCGTCCTGCTAAAACTCGTGAATTCATTAAAATACTGCCTTACGCTCAACCGTCTTGTTGTTCATCATATGTAACATGGCATTCAGTAAGAATGTCCAACTTAGTCTAACATCGAAAGACAAGGGCTGCTTTAAACTATACATACATAATAATGTAATCCAAACTACGTAATTCTTAAGAACATTGTTATATGTTGTAAATATCCTAATCCTATATTTTTAAGTATTATTTTAAGTTTATGTTATATATAAAAGAATGTGTTAGTCATACTATTTTCAACTCAAGAACGGCTGAACTGATTTGGCTTAAAATTGGTTGGGGCATAGACCAGGCGACGGACATTAAATCATTAAAATAATTCTTATTTTTATATTTATACATATTATCCTAACAAAAAATTGATCTTAATAAAATTTAATATGTACTCATTCACTGCCTCTAAAGCAGAACAAAGTTCGCCCAGTCAGCTAGTATTAAATATAAGTAACCATATGGTTTAGTCGCCGGGGACGGTAGTCTATTAGACAATAAAAATATCTATACATATACTAAATAAGTAGAAACCTAGTGTCTGTACATTTAATGAATTTATGCAAAAATAATATGACAATAAGTACTTGACAAAATCTACAAAGTCCACAGCTAAATCAATAAACAAATCATAGCTAGCGAGGACACTTGTGGAGACAATTCAGTTAAAGCACTTATGAAAGTACGTGACAGCTTCTTAGAAATCGTATGACCATGTTGTAACTGAGATCACACAGTGTTTCTAATATCACAGTTGTTCCTTATCTTTTGTTTACATTCTCAGATGGTCAGCAGTTCTAATCGTCAATGTCACTTAGAATTTCAGACTAGCGGGGGCCCGCGGATTCACCTCCAGTCCAGTCAGTTATACATGTATTTATTTTAGTCAAAAGGAAACGCAAATTCAAAAATTTGTTGACTAACAAAAACTATAACTAAGCGATTGAATAAAATTCTCGTCTTTCTGTTTGTTTGTTTGTTCGGGCTAACCGGATGACTTGACAGATTTTGTTACGTACAATGACACGTCAGCTGACATGTAGCGAACAAGTAGTTGAAGATAATTTACATACATTTTGAGCCTTAATCTCGCCGGTCATGCCGGCCTTCTGATTCTTGTCGAACAACAAATTCACGTTGTTCTGTGGAGACGCGAGGAAGCTAAGATTGATTTCCCCAATACCAGGCACATTGAACTGCTGCGTATGAAGGGATTGGTTGTTAACCACCTGGAACAAAGAACTTATATGAGATTTGAAATTTATAGCGAGGATTAAAGTGTAACATTCTTATTAATAGCATAAGGCAAACGAGCATACTTTTCTAATGAAGTTAGACGAACACCGGCCCACATGGGCACGGAAGGTCTGGGAGACGCGTTGCCAACTGTAGGCATTATACATCAGTTATTTTTCAATGACGTCCAATTTGTAGACTTAAGAAAAGACGCGTTTTCAGCACTTCATAATCCATTCCATCTACGTAAGGTACAATTAGAATACTCAACTAAAAAAAATTAACGAAATCTTTACAATCATAATATACTACGTGCCTGAACAAACTTCTGCTGCTGCAAATCTTGCTGCGGCTGAGTCAATTGTTGAATTTCAGTTTTGGGCTGTTGGGGCTGCTGCTGCTGTTGTTGTTGCTGCTGTTGCTGTTGTTGTTGCTGCTGCTGCTGCTGAAACTGTTTCTGCAGCTATAAATAAAAATGATGTTGAAAGATGTGTGAATGCGGGAGCCAGATTCATGAATAGCCAGAGGACGCTTAAGAAGTAGTGACTAAGATTAAAAAAGAGATTCTTGGGTAGCGAATGAACATATAACAGATATATAAGGACTAGTGTGAAAGGTAAAAACATATGCGGTCGACCTAGACGGACGTTTCGAGACCAAATCGGGAACGTTTTAAGGAAAGCCAAGCTTACGAAATAAAAAACTGTTTCTTATAAAATCTGAATAGTGAAAACCTCGCATGATACTGAGCCAATAACTATCTCGTAAAAACTGATCATGATATCACGCGCGTTGGTAATTATATTTCTTTTGACCGTTATAGTCAGAGCAACTAGGGTTTATTTGATAATATCTGACTTCAGCCCTGACTACAAAACATTCAATAATGCATTGATAAACTATTTTTTTTAGAGTATTATAAAAATCGTTTCTAGCTATGAACGGTTGTCTGTACGTGTTTGTAATTAAACCTCTCTCAAACGGCTGGACCAATTTTATTGAGTTGTCATGTCTGTTCAAATAGGTTTAGATTTTACAAAAAAAGTTGAAAATTAGTATTGTGTGTACAGTAAAACATGAATTTATTCAACCGCATATTTATTACATATATATAGAATACAGGGTGTTTGGGGACTGCTCTCGGAAACGAAGACAGGTGATAGTACTAATAACACTTTTGGTGAAGGGACGTAAAAAAAATACATATTTTGAATACTTTTATTAGCATTATTTACGCTCCATCTTGCAAGTAGAGCTAAATGAAACGATAATTTCATAAAAAATATATTACACTTTACTAAAAAAAAAGAATCTGCAATGAAGCGTGATAACAAAAACAGCTGGGCTAACATAATAGAACGAATTGACGCTAGTAAAACGTTTTAAAAATATGATTTTTTTTGAGTCTGGATCGAATTTTATTGCGTCCCTTCATCAAAGCTGGCATTAGTACTATCACCCGTCTTCGTTTTCGGGAGCAGTTCCCAAACATTCTGTATGATAAAAAATTAAATAAAAATTAGAAATTACAAGAGCTCAAATAGTTACCCGACTCAAACCAACGAACCTTCGCTTATTAAAGAGAACCTAAAAGATACCCAGAGCGCTCTATATCGACCCCACATTCGACGACGCCCTTCAAGGGGTCCATGTGAGGAAAAAACGACTTAGGAGCCCATAAAATCTAATTCACGATAGAGAAAATGTTTTTAAATAATAAAACAAATATAATTTTATTATTTTTTCACACAACTTCAAATAACATATTTGAGGTTAGAAAAGCAAACTACAACATAAGCTTCGAGTGTGTATTTTCAAGACAAAGTTTGAGAATCTCTGACTCTACTGGGTACTGGACCAACGGGGCCCATAAAACTAAATATTATACTTTATAAGTCCTAAAACTATAACTTCAACTGCTGCTTTACTGGGCTCATAATATTAATAAATAGGGCCATTACGCTATCCCTAGTAAGGTTTAGGCAAATTTAAATTTAGAAATAAGGAATGATAATATAGAAGCTCTCTTAATAACATATAACCACATAGTAACTTGTTGAAACAGGCGCGAAATTGGTAGCTCGACTCGTTTATAGACTAACTAGCCACTTTCTCCGTCCCTTGAATAAACGAGTTGAATTTTTAAGATTTCATACAGGGTGTTTGGAGACTGCTCCTGAAACGAAGACGAGTAATAGTACTAATGACACCATGGTGAAGGGACGGAATAAAATTCGATCATGACTAAAAAAAATCATATTTTTAAAACGTTTTATTAGCGTTATTTCGCTCCATCATGTTAGTCCAGCTGTTTTTGTTAACATGCCTCACTGCTGGTTCTTTTTTTTTAGTAAAGTAATGTATTTTTATGAAACTATCGTTTCATTTAACTGTACCTATAAGATGGAACGTAATTAATGCTAATAAAAAGTGTTAAAAATATGTTACTTTTTAGTCAGGATCGATTTTTTTTCCATCACTTCATCAAACGTGTCATTAGTACTATCACCCATCTTCGTTTTCGGGAGCAGTCCCCAAACAACCTGTATATTTCTGCCGGTACATTAAATCATTTATAAAAATCATTGGTAACTTTTTATATAACATGAGATACTTAACCATAATTTTAGTTTAAAAATAACAGCATTCGGTCCCGTTTCGTGTTCGGTCTCAAAAAACCTTCCGATACGGCCTTCAAAGGAAACTGGTTTCATCAACATTTAGTTAAAAATATTTTGGTGAAGTTACAATCGGAATCTTTACAACTATTTCTCAGGGTATAAATGAACATACAGAAAATAATTAGAAACCACGTAAATAGAAAATATGCAAAAACGATTAGACAAAAGCAAAACACAAAAAGGGAATTTTATTATTTTTGTATGTCTGTATAGGTTAATCACAGAATCTACTCAACGAATTTTGTCGCGGTTTTAACAAGTACACTAAGCGTATCGCAAAATAACATAGTCCTCGTTTCATTCAAAGCCGATGTGAAGTAAACTTATCCGCATTTAAAAATATTTTCTCTTTGCCTTCTATACACAATAAATCAGCAAACATTTTAAAACTGTACATTTCATTAAATTACCAAGAAATACCATGATAGACAAGTAGTATTACTCACTAGCTTAGCTAGATTAGCTGTAACACGCGAACGAATCCGCGTATTACAGCTAAAAAAAATAAAAAAAATCTCAGAAATCTTTTAAAGACTCAGAAGATTATAAAAACTTATTATCCGCTATGATTCAATAGGATTTCTACTAGTTGAAAATAAACCAATAAATTTCTCTTATTATCCTAACGATATTGATATTGTAATCTATCTTTCTTCCTATAACTTGCTACAGGATAGTCCCGTATAAAAACTACCTAACCAGTACGCTATTTCTGAACTAAAGATAGAAACTATTTATTCCACGTATGCTTTAAGAATATCTTCAAAAGGCCATCGCATCGTCGCTTATAAAATAGTTATTTGTATAGCATCTAAAAATAACTAGAACCAATAAAAATAAATGCAAGAATATCTGATTGTGTCTCTTAATTTTATTGGTTGCTTAGCTGATCCAAAAAATCTCGTTTTGGCACATAAATATATTGTGGTAAAAAAGTAGGGGATGATTGGAGAGAGGTGAAAATTTGGGGATGCCTGTATTTTTATTTGCTGTATCATAATAAATAAAAAAAAATTAGACGTGGACCACCCTTAACATTTTGGGGATGAAAAATAGATGTTATCCGATTCCCAGATCTAGTGAATATGCTTATAACATTTCACGAAAATCGCTTGAGCCGTTTCGGAGGAGTAGAATTACAAACACACGAGAATTTTATTTAATAGAATAGTCGATTAGTGTTGATTTTAGTGCGGAGAGGATTGTCACCTGTTGTGTGCTTTTTTAATTTATTAATTTCAATTACATCGAAGAAATACTTCAAACATTATGAAATTCACCGTAAAACGATTTTCATACTATTAGTACAATTAATAGGTAACAAGGGTACTCAAAACGTTATGTAATATAGATGAGACCCTAAGGTTGGCAACGCGTCTAGATCTACTGATCTTGGAGGTGTCCATGGGCGACATGAATCGCTTAGTATAAGCGGACTGTATGCTCGTTTGCCTTTCTATCGTATAAAAAAATAGTCAGCATATGTTAAAATACACTGTCTCATTACGATCTAAAATTAAGTATAACATTCTTTGAAAAATTAATTTATACGTCTGTATTTTGTTCGTTAACACAATTTTTTAACTATAAACGTTATACGACTTAAAAGTTTTTTATTAAATAACCTTTATATACAAAAAGACTGAAGGAACGTTATGATCGTAATTTGGTAGGGGTTGTCAGCATGAGAGCGTAGTCGCGGATTGTGCATCTGCAGATTTAAGCCTTTATATATTGAACTTAAAACGCTTTTTGAACATGGGGTCTAGCACCCTATTACTAAAATAATAATTCACCATGGCCACACGTATAGTTTACGACCCTACCTAGTATAGAACATAACGGACATCTAATGAAATCGTCAGGATTTGAACGAACATGCCCAAAACATTATCCTCAAATTTCATTAGGTAAATTCCCTGTAATGGCGTCAAAACCTATCCGGGTGTATTTAAACCAAACGTGACAAGGTCAGACTTACGCGTTATATTTGTTAAGAATAGGAGCATCAACGATCTACTCTCTCGTTCTAACTTATGTTAAGTTTATTGAGCTAAAGCAAGATAACATGGCTTTTAACTTGAGCTTGAGTGTACTCACTGTACGATTTCGAGCAGATTCATTATTATAAGTAGTAATGTAAATCTTGTTATTAACGAGTTTCTGTTAGTTAAAAAAATACAATGAACGGTGTTGCCTTATTAAGTACATACGTAGTCATAAATTGACGAACTTAAATAGGCAAATGTAGAACACAAACTTAGCTTTTAGCCGCGGTGATATAAGATAGGTTGTAAATAAATAATATTTATGTATTATGAATCAAAACAAACCACGAATAAAAAAAAACGTTACGAGATATATTTATTTTAGTTATAAAATGTTTCTTTTATATATTTAATTTCTTAAATAGGTTTTTTACAAAATAGATATAAAAATAGTATAAAAAACCTAATCTGGAAAGCCCACCAGCAGTGGAGCTTGACCCAAGCTACCGATGGTTAGACCCGTGGAGAAAGAAACCTTATGACAATTCGTGCTGTAACCAGGAGTACTGGCTTACTATCTAGCGAGTCTCTTTAGATGTTGGCTAAGACTCTTCGCTATGAGACCGTTCACGCTAACAACTATACGGACAATGACAACTATTATTACTGTCTCATCTATTGTGATATAAAAATTTATCAAAATTCGTTCAGCGGTTCAGGTATTACAACGTCTCATGTAAACGAAACTCACATTTCTAATATTAGTCAGAGAGTTCTAAGGGTAACTTGCTGTATGAAAATTCAATATCACGTTCTAGTTTATTTATAACTTTATACAGTTAAATTTGCTATTGCAACAGTATCTAGCTTCGGGAAATAACATAGGTCAGATAAAATGAGGTCAACTTCACAAATCAATATCGAATACGGCTAGAGGGTACTGGCAAGGTAATACGGGGAATAAAATTAAATTTCATTTTAATTGAAAATTAATTGAATTCTGTCCACATCGAAATTTGTGACGTCATTCGCGAATTACTCGTGCGTTTGAGGCACAATATCAGAAATATCACTTGCCTAGAGCAAAGCAGATATGTGACGAGCATAAATTATGATTAAACCAGCTTTTAACCCCGCGAAATGAACCGAATCGCGAATCTTACGTCAGAATTTTAAGACTACATTTTCTGAACTGTCGCCCTTCCCATTCCATAATACCTTAACAAAATATCAACTCAAATCTAATATACAGAATTCTCGTGTCACCGTGTAATTCTAGTCTTTCGAAGCGGCTCGAACGATTTTCGTGAAATTTATAAGCAGATCCGAGAATCGGACAACATCTATTTTTCATCCTCAAAATGTTGTCCATCACTAATTTTTGTATTTTTTGGATAACATTTTTTCTTTTTTTTATGATACAGCATATATAAAAACAAACAACCCTAAATTTTCACCTCTCTTCAATCATCCCCTACTTTTTAACCACAATTTAATTATGTGGCAAAAGGAAATTTGCCGGGTCAAATATGCCTATATAAACATTAAGCATTCGCCCGGCATCGACGTTTTAAAAAGTAACAAAGTAATATCACTGAGTATTACTACTTATACTTCCATACGAAAAAAGCTATTGTTTTGATATTACAGTCACTATATTAGCGGTCAATACGGTATGATTATACAGAGCGTTTGGGGACTGCTCCTGAAAACATTTTATTAGCGTAATTTCGCTCCATCATGTTAGTCCAGCTGTTTTGTTATCATGCTTCATTGCTGGTTCTTAATTTAGTAAAGTTCATTTTTTATGAAACTATCGTTTCATTTAGCTCTACTTTACTTACAAGATGGAGCGTAAGTAACGCTAATAAAAAGTGTTAAAAATGTCTCTTTAGTCAGGATCGAATTTTTTCCGTCCCTTCAAGTGTCATTAGCACTATCACCCGTCTTCGTTTTCGGGAGCAGTCCCCAAACAGCCTGTATATACAGTAATCCAAAAAGACGGTGCCTTTATATTCTTTTTTATATAATCCCTGTTTCATTAACGACGAAACAAAAAAGGATTGATTTAACAGTACAAAATGATAGACAGACAGAAATTCCGATAACAGATATATGTTGCCTCATTACCGACCCACACTGTTCCTACCGAGCCTTAATGAGGCCTAAGGATTCACTTCAGTGAAACGATAAATGGAAACGGCGGTTAGTAGTAATATCCGGTCAAACAAACTACCTGCATGTTTGCCGAGCTCGGGGCTTCGAACAATCGTAATATAGTTAACGACATGATGGCACGAGATTTGGCAAGTATTTTGGTTTACTTCAGGCATAATGGCAGATCGCTCAAAACATACGTTCCTTACTCCTAAATATTACTACAAGTCTGTTGAAATAAGTTTTTAGTACTATTTCTAGTATATAAAAGTCCTACACTACCACAATTAGATTGTTTTTATTAAAAAATATTATTTAATCTCAAACATTTTTTAAAGACGGATGGATTATCAATTTTCGTGCACCGTAGATATTAAACTAAATTATACATGTCATTGCATCGAGAACTATTTTCAGTGATTTTACAGCTTAAAGTGTAGACAGAGTTGGATTTTAGTAGTTAGAGATAACTGTTTGAGTAATGTTGCATACCACGTCAAAAACCGTACCCAAAATGCTTGCTAGCTTGCGGTTTAAAACACTGAGATAGAGAGAGAAACATTATGTGATATAAACGTTTTATTAGCCATCTCTTTAATAATTTTTTTACGTTTGCCAGAATCCAAAGGATTACTAGTTAATGCCAATGACTTTCCGCGTGAACTTTGTGGACTTTTATGTAATTTTGTATACGTTAATCATTTTTTTTATGCGATAGGAAGGCAAACGAGCATACAGTTCACTTATGTTAAGCGATTTCCGTCGCCTATGGACACCTCCAAGATCAATAAATCTAGAAGACGCGTTGCCAACTTTAAGGTCTTATTTTTTTTTTGTTTCGACTATTCGGAAATTCATAGACTGAAATCGAAGCGCACATAGCACTTCACGACTTTTCCATCTATGAACGGTGGGACGGTACTTATAAATTATTAGGAGTTCCTCCCACCACGTTTAATACTCGCAACCATTTATGTAAATTAAAGAAACTTTTGTTAGGAAATAGCTGCTATGTAGTAACCCCGGTAGATCCCCATTTTCATCATAAAGCTTAAAAGCGTACAAAATCGCCTATTCTGAATGTTACCTGTGTACCTAGACACGTCACTGAGGTGAAACTAATTTATCGAAATCGGTTTAGCCGTTCAGATATCTACTTTTAAAAAACCGGGTATATCACACAACTTCAGTTACAAAGCATTAATCTCGAATACAATTAAATCTGAAATCTTAAATATGAATGACGGCAAGAGATAATAAATTGAATTTTGATATTTAGGCATTTCTAATTAAAATTAATTTACAAACATTGTGCATTTCCAATGCTGACCTGACTATCGACCATGTATCCAGTCTATAAGCTTTGATAATCTTGGCTAGCTTTGTTTATGTCTAGAAATAAATAAGCCTCCATTTAAAGCTTAATTGGAAATATTAAAATTTAAAAAAAAATGTATACTTTTTTTTTGTTAGGGTGAATGAAAATATATATAAATCAAAAAATGACACCAAGAATGTACCATTTAGTGTATGTCCCCTATGAATATCAATTATAGAGATATGCGTGTATATGTCCATTATTAATTTTGTTTTAAATACCTTAATAAAATATTTTTGAAAATAACAAGTAATTCTGATACAAAGTGTTTGGGGACTGCTCCCGAAAACGAAGATCGGCGATAGTACTAATGGTACCTTTGATGTAGGGACGCAAAAAAGTCGATCCTGATTAAAAAAAAAATTTAACACTTTTTATTAGCATTATTTACGTTCGATAGTTTCATAAAAAATACATTACTTTAGAAAAAAAAAAACCAGCAATGAAGCATGATAATAAAAACAGCTGGACTAACATGATGCAGCGAAATAACGCTAATAAAATATTTTAAAATGTCTCTTTTAGTCAGGATCGAATTTTATTCCTTCCCTTCAACACAGTTGTCATTAGTATTATCACCTGTCTTCGTTTTCGGGAGCAGTCCCCAAACACCCTGTATAGTGCAGTAGACTTATAGATATTATATATTATATGAAAGGAAATTTTAAATAGAAAAGTCATTTGCAATAATGATTTTTCATCTGGCCTGGCAATTGTTTTTACAACAGAACTCCTACACTCATGTAACGACACCAAACTTTCAGGCTTAAATTTTAGCTTCTATCAAAGTATTATACATTGGAAACCAAATATACTGTAAAATCCCTGACATTGTTTTAACAATGTTAACCACTGCAGTACTCATATTCAACAAAAGTAATCATAGAATCTAATACTGGCAACCGTGCCAGTGAATTTAGTTTGAAAAAGTAATTAGCGTACAGAATTGTTACTTATTCATAGCTATTTTTAAACTGATCATAGACTCACCAACTCCTGTTGATCCTGTTGATTTTTGAGATGTTGTTGTATAGCCTGGTGTTGTCTTTGAAGCGCTTGCTGCTGCAACTGTTGGATCTGTTGCTGCTGCAATTGCTGCAGCTGCTGCTGCTGTTGCAAGTGCTGCAACTGCTGCTGCTGTTGTTGTTGCTGAATTATTTGTTGTTGTATCTACAATATAAAACAGAACTTAGTACACTAAATTTCAAAGATTCATCTAACACACTATATCGGTAAGAAAGTAATAATTTAGAATTAAAACCTGTCTTTCCCTACACTCTGTTACTTGTTTTGACCTAAATATCACAAATTACAACAGACAACAGGAAGAACAAATATATGTTTGTATATATGTCATCGCAAACCACATACTCGATTAGCATTTTCTATTATAATATCATATATCATACATTTAATTAAAAAAATAAATTTGTAACTACATAAACATATTTAAACATCCCTGCGAGTTCAAAAACCCGTGTTAAGTTCAAGTTTTGACATAAGAGGTAGAAATATCTTACCTGCAGTTTGTCGTCATCTTCTTTTTGGTTTCTGTACCGATAATCCTCAGCTTGAGTATGAGTCTCAGGTTCAGACTTGGGCTGCTTCAGTTCTGGTCTTCGGAAGGTATTATTCTGTTTATCTAAGGCCAGTAAAGTATTTGCAGCCTCGTATTTATCTTCGGTTGTAATACCGGCTTTCTGTGCCAATGTCTCCAAGTACTGCAAGGGTCTTTTTGCAGGTTTGGTAGTCCCTTTCGTCTTGTCTACCTGCCCTGAGCCAGGAGGCTGTTTCGGGACTGTCCTAGTTATTGTGATACTATTTTTATTAAGGTCATCTTTCTTGTCATTTTTAGGCTCTAATGTGAAATAGTTCTTGGGAAAGTTGTCTTTGTCTTTATCACTGTTAATACTGCTGTTCTCAATTAATGTGATTGTTGTGGAATTTGTCACTTTTAATGTTTTATCTTTGGAATCTTCTTTTGACTGGGCAGATGATCCTGACGAGTGTGTTGGAGACAAGAGTTGTGTGGTAACATGCTGGGAAACTAAATTTGAACTTGTGGATTCAGAAGTGTGGACTTGTTTTTCGGGTGGTTTAGAAAGTTGCTGTTGTTGAAAATTAGGACTTTGCGGTTGATCTTTATCTTGTTCTTTCTTCTTTTGAATGTTATCCAATATCTCAGATCTAGAACAATGAGACAGAGATTTCAGAAAGTAGCAATAAAAAAACACTTTGAAGCACTTGTCTAGTTCTTTACAGATTGTACCTGGATATCATATTATCTCCCATGCCCTTTTTCCACTAAGTGGAGTGAGCGTTTTTCGTTCTTTTTTACTTTTTGGGATATGCTGTTACGACTGGCAGTCAACTGGGCAGGTCATGAACCAGCAAGATATATCAACCATAATTTTTGATTCATAACAAAGCTTATTTTTATTTCGAATCTATTGAATATTAACTAGGAACCACGAAAAGAATTTTAAGCTATATATTTTCCTGACACTGTTACGCTAATGACATATAAGGAAAAACAACAAAATGTGTCCATTGACAATTGTGTTAATCGTGCAATAGTTTAATACACGAATCGTATATTATTATAATTATATATTTAAATTATATATTCCTAACACAACTATTAATGTAGAAATTAATAAATACCAAACAACTTTCCAGAATCAACAAAATGAAATAATTTTTAACACATCCATCAACGTCAATGTCAGTTTTAAACGGCTATAGGCACAGAGTAAGTAATGATTCGGCGGTGTGCAGCGTGCGCCTAAAAATAGTGATGTCTAATACTATCGTGAATATAAATATTCGGAAATTATTAATTTCTATTGTTTATGGAAATATAGTCTAAATCGTATCTTTGATTAAGGTAATAAAATGAACTAGTCCCAGACGGTGTAACGTAAATTCTTAGAGTTCTCAAAATCATATTTTATTTTTAACAGTTACGTACATACTATGATGATCCGATTATGTTTTTAGCCGATTACTCAGTAACAAAGAAACCGACTATTCGGCTAGGATCATGTTTCTTTGTTACAATTTTAAATATTACAGACCACAGTAACAAAAACCATAAAATGGCTTATCCCACAAGTAGGTAACGTAAGAAAAATAAAAATCGTTTTTTACCAAAAGTTTGCAGTAAATTATAAGCGACACTCCCGAATTGTGTTTCGGTTCTTAGCTAAGTATATGCCATATTTTGAATGAACAGTTCAGTCGCAATGATTTAACAATATACTCAAAAAATCCACGGGTACTAAGCAGCCTTAAAAATTTATTTTCGGTAACGATAAATACCAAGATAGGAAAATATTTTCTAATTTTTGACGTAGTTTTCAGTAGTTATAATTAATAAAACAATAGTTAGACATATGCCATCGCCAGGCTTTTGTAAGCAAAAGATGATTTTCTGTTTATTTTTGTATGAATAGATATTTGTATTTTTGCTTTACAATAAAGTAATTATTGAAACTAATTACCCCAGAGAAAGGATACTTTATATTTCGAAATGTCAAAATTAATACTAAATTAGAAATAGTAATTAACAATCAAAGTTTTTGTTTAACGTGATTAGTCCATATAATTTAGACATATTAATATTATATTGAGGCAGAGTAAGAAACCGGATAGTCGGCGCTTTTACCGAATAGTCGGAACATCGCTAGTACATACATATATATATACATATATATATAGATTAGACAAAATTAATTGTGTAAAAGTGTATATTATGTTCATGCAATTAGCAACACTGCTAACTATAAATAATTAAAATTATTAGTGACAAAGTGAAAAGCAATTTGTTATTTCAAATATTTTATCAAGTACCACTCAGAACCATACATTTTTTAATGTCTTTGTTATACTTACCAAGACTACAATAAGTATAAGGTAATGCACCTATTTAGGGAAAGAAACCCAAATAAAAACCGCTCGTCTGGCATTATTTCACAAGGGGAAGCAAAAAAATAATGAAATGTGCGAAAGAGAGGGTAATATGCGAACACGTGTGGCACAAGAGAGAGGTATATAAAGCGCACTAGGGGAGTTGGAGAGAGAACCGGTTCTGCATGTGTGCAGACAGACGGAACCCTCCCCCCTCGCTAACCGACCCTCGGGTGCGAGAGCCCCACATTGTCGGCATTTCCCCGAAGCGTTGCAATAATAATACCAACTCCCTTAAATAATAGATGATGCTCAAATATTATACATAATGTATATAAGCAGAAAAAATGTATAAACTATTTCGTTATTAATCCTTATATAGGTTCTACCCTCAATATAGAACAATTATTAAATACACAAACACTATCACAGTCATGTTTAATTTATTGCACTAAGCCACACGCGACGCACTCAACCACAACCATTCGCAACAATAAAGTAAAAAGTAACATAAAATACCTTTTGGTGTAAAAACCATAAGAACAACGTTCCATCGTTTCAAAATAAGGGGTTAACTGAAACTTAATCGCCGACCCATGCGGCAGTTATAAAATTAAAAACAAACAAAAAAGGTAAGGATTGAGACATTCGCACGGGTGAAAGTAAACACAACACTTATTATCGACGAAAACGACATACAAACACACTTTATCGACAGTGCAGTGCCCGTCTCATTGCAACAATAACCTCCTTTTCGAACGGTGAAACACAACTGAGGTAAGTGCGCGCACCGCCGCCCCCTCCCCGCACACGATCACCTCGCCCCGCGTAACGCGAACGCTCTCCTCGCCCGTCGCCAATGGCAGCCCGCCTCCGATAGCGGGCTGCCATTGGCGGACGCGTTTTGTGACCGTTCCACAAACAAAACCGGTTGCTATGAACGGCACGAAAGGGCGCGAGGAACGAAATTAGCGTTTCTGCGGTATTATTATTACTGCTATTGCCGTCCTTCTCTTCCTAGGAATATAAATGGAAACGGAACATATAAAATATTAGCTCTCCACATCGCTACACATCGCCCCGCAGCATACCTTTTTTATCCTTTTCTTCAACCGATTGCGTGGCTCAAGTAATTAAGTAATAAAATAAGGCTGTTTAAAATGTGATGATATTTCATAACAGTTAAATTCTTAATGCTAATGTTCAACTGAGACATAAATATTTACTAAATTACCTATTTGGCTTACAAGTGTTACATTCTTGGGTGATAGTATTATGTACGTTTCAAATCTGATAAGTGCTATAGAAATCGCATCGAATCCCAAAACATTACATATTATTCATAATAATAAAATATCTATTGTTTACAAATAACAGTTTCTCTTACATATTTGCGTAAAACATCTGGCCTAGCTTTTTTAAATATAATGTCGCATTAACGTTAATTCGTGAGTATACGTGCAAGTACGAAAATACTTATTTGCATTACTTAGGGTCCTAATAATAATTATAGAACGTGTTGCAGTTAAAATGTAGGCCTGTATTCTTTGAGGCACGCCTTATTCATGATCCAGACATGTTGCACTACGATAATATAACTTTTGTTTTTTTGTCACGATAAATAGTGTTTCATTACATTGCTTTTTATTTTCCTTGCAAGAACAGTTTTAATTTAGTATGCTAAGAAAATATCCTTGTACATTATCTCTCGTATATTTAATATCTCAATTAGGTTTTTTATAAAAAAGATATATAAAATTAAATACAAAAAATAAAAATAGTATAAAAAACCTAATCTGGATAACCACGAGCAGCGGAGCTTGGCCCAAGCTACCGATGGTTAGGGCCGCAGAGAAAGAAACCTGACAATACGTGCTGTGTGCAATACAAAAAAATATCATTGTTATTATAAAAAAAACACTCTAATTTGTAACATAATATTTTAAAGCTCGAATTAAATATTTTAATATGTTATTGAACCGAATCTAAATTAGAAAAATAATTAACGTTTTTTTTAAGACTGTTACCGCAATTATTAAGTCAACTCTCAACCCTATAACTCGTCCCAGGAACCTTTATGTTACACAGCCCTAAAATGGTCGCACGAATATTGTGACCACTGAGTACATAATGTTTTGATATTCCCCTTCCAATATTTTAATTGCTTGATAAATGTAGGGAAACAATATTATTTACAAAAACGTTTACATAAATTTATGTCTATTTGTGTTACAGTAGATAACTTATACTCCATACTTACGTTCGCGATGTACGTAAGTATGGAATATACTATTTGATTGGCTGAATTTATCGCCAAATTTGTCTTTTATTGCGCTAATATTAAATTATTGAGGGTTGGGAATAAGTAAAAAAAGTATTCTTCTATTATTCTTAAGTAAAAACGTATGGCCTGTCCATGAAATGCCAATTCGTACGTGATATTGCAATAAAAAAATCTTGTTTAGATTGCGAGGTAATTCGGAAAAATAATGATTAACAAATATAGTTAATACGGATCAAGAATTACGATCGACGTCTATGATTAAATGTCTCTTAAAATTTATTTCAAAATTTAAATAGTTTTACTCAACAAACTATTGACTTTATGGTAGATTATTTTTTATTCCAATACGCAAATAATGTGGCTATCGGCATAGAAACAAATATGTTAAAAAAAGTCTTTTTGATCATACGGCCATCTTTTGGGCAATTTAAAGACTATTGTAATAAGTTTATTTCCGTTTTAGCGCCATCTACATTTTCATTTGTAAACTAATAAGAATCTTAGTTACGTTTGATTGTCATTTTCTTGTACTGTATACATAGAGGACACCTCATGTTCACTATTATTAAAAATTACCAGAATTTTATAACACGAGTACTTTTTGATTAGAATATGATAAATGGAGTAAGAGATATAATTTGGTTTACTAAATACTTAACGAAAAATTTGGACAGATCGTTGACATTTTTTCCAATGACCTACTTAAATTGTTAATCTAATTATTCAATACACAAAAAAATACAATCAGTAATAATATTTTTAATCGATCTGTAGTATATTAATTACGACAGATGTATTTATTTTATATTGTTGAAAATTCAAATGTTTAGTCTGCAAAGCTCAGAACAAGGTAAGAGAAATAAACTAATACAGATTAAACGATCAAGTAATATCTACACAATGGCATTAGACTTGAACGACTCTTTTATAACGAGAACTAAAAAAATATGGATTATTAAAGCCTCCTTATTAAGATTCTATTAAAAGACTTTGTTAATTAACTTTAATCATGCAACATTATTTAAAATTTTATGTTTATAGTTCTTTCAGTAGTGATAATATTAACAGTCTTGTGGTCTGAATGCTATTATTGTTACAATTATGATAATGATTGGATTTGTTGTCAAAATGTTTTTGAAGTTATCTACAAAAATCGAGTTCAGTATAAGGCTGTTATATAATATTATAACTTAAATTAAAGTTACTATTTTAAAATCGTTAGGTTTTATTATTTTTAGTTTTAATAAACTCCAGTTGGGTGTCGAGGATACACATATACATTTTTTTTAAAAAAGGTAAATCGCCATTAACGTACATAGATCTACAAAAAAATAGAACAGGTTAATGGGTAAATAAAATTACTTTGAACAATTGTTTAATCTGTGGAGGGTGGTATGTTATTTTTGTATGTTAATCAGCTACTTGTATTTAGAATCACGGATTCTATTAAAACTTATACTTATACCCGCGGATTTTCTTGAAATAGTATTCATTTCGTTAATCCGTCTGTTTGTTCACACGGAGTCGTTAAGCATATATTTATGTCATTATTTCTCTGTTATTCCATATAAGCTGTTTTAGAAGATTGTAGAAAATACTACGCAACACTTAAACACCAAAAATATTTCTAAGTTCAAAGCAGATTGACCCGATAAATGAAAAAGGTAATCGCATTTCTGACTTTTTACAAAAGTATTCATTAACTATCTCCGTATATCTGTTGCAATTTCATCGTAATTGATACAGCGGTAGGCGTGAAAGCGTGACACGTTTATTATTATTTACAATTCATATTTATTCTTATTCTGTTTTTTGTCTTGCTTCCGTATAAACTATAGTCGGCTACGTTTAATACTGCGTGGGGTTATTCCATATGTTGTCTGTAGGTAAGGTGACTAGCGGCCAATGAACTTAACATTTGCTATATAACAATAACAATAATTGATAACGCATCCTTGCAAAGTGTATATAGAATTAAAAATATCAGGTGGTATTGTAACAGACGAAAACATTTTGTGTTATATGTATAACGGGTGATGGGGACCGCTCCCGAAAACGAATATAGATAATAGTACTCATGACAACTTTGATGATGGTACGGAAAAAACATCGATCCTGAGCAAAAACAAATCATAATTTAAAATCGTTTTATTAGCGTCATTTCGTTCCATGTTGTTAGTCCAGCTGGTTTTGTTATCATGCTTCATTGCTGGTTCTTTTTTGTAAAGTATTTTCTTTAAACCTATTTAGTTGTACTAACTGGATGGAGCGTAAATAGTGCTTAAAAAACGTTTGAAAAATATGATTTTTTTCCATACTATCATCTGTCTTCGCTTTCGTGGACAGTCCCAAACATCCTGTATACTTGGCGGGCACGGATGGGAAGACGTAAAGAAATATCGATATTTGCAAAATATATAAAGAAATAGTTTTTTAAGCAGGTACATTCGTTACGTCGATAAAACTACTTACAACAGATAGACAGACAAACATTGTAAAAAATGTTATTTTGGTATGTGCATCCAAATTTCTTTTATATGCGATAGAAAGGCAAACGAGCTTACAGTTGACTTATACTAAGCGATTTCTGTCGTCTATGGACACCTCCAAGATCAGTAGATCTAGAAGACGCGTTGCCAACCTTAGTCTTAGCCATAATACATCGTATTTTTTACGCATTCAGTAAAAAGCGGGTACTTTAATATTATCTACAAAAAGACACTCAGATTTTATTTATTTATTAAGTAAATATGATGGATTTAATCTTTGAAATCTAATATATAAAATTCTCGTGTCACGGTGTTCGAACTTGAACTCCTCCGAAACGGCTCGACCGAACCTTAT
>JAOSYY010000008.1:1244399-1257551 GCA_025727935.1 Hebomoia glaucippe
GTGACGTCACACTCGCCGCCATGACACTTCGAGCTGTTTTGGCGCACTATTGAAAATATATTAGAAAAATAGCTATACATTTGGTTATTCATTAGTGTATGACCAAAATAAAGGTTTTTTAATAATTAGTAAATGTGTATCGACATTACAGAAGTGAATTTCAAAATCTTTCGTCATGCCTATTCTAGGTAAAAATTTAAAAGACATACAGGGTGTTAGGGTACGACTCCCGACATCGAAGACAGATGATAGTACTCATGACACATTAGATGATTAGGAAAAAAAAAACATATTTTTAAAACGTTTCATTAGCGTTATTTCGCTCCATCACGTTAGTCCACCCGTTTTTTTATCACGCTTCATTGCTGGATCTTTTTTTAGTACAGTAATGTACTTTTTTGAAACTACTGTTTTATTTAGCTGTACTCACATGATGGAGCGTAACGCTAATAAAACGTTTTAAATTATGATTTTTTTAGCAAGTCGATGTTTTTCCGTACCATCATCAAAGGTGTCATGAGTACTATCATCTGTCTTCGTTTTCGGGCGTCGTCCCTAACCGTTATAGCTGGCCAAGTCACTTCGAACTTGGGAACTTTATGGTTGGTTCCATTGTCTCACCTATGGCCTATTGCCTGTAGTACACTATCCGTTCGCCGTTCGTCTTCTGGTCGTAAATCGATTATAGGTATATTAAGAATAATTTCGCTGTCTGTTTCTATTATATGCCGATAGCGCAGTATAGCGTACAACAACTCCTTGCCACCTTTGAATTCTTCCCTGTCACTGTCGTTCCATTGCTGCTCTATTACCCTGTGAAATATACACAAAGTTGCGTTTACGAAAAAGAAAATCGATTCTATCACGAATTTTATCATAAATTATATTGATAGTTAATACGAAACACATATTTTTTAATTGTAAACAATTACAATTAAGAATTTAAAAAAAAAATCACGTCAAGACAGGCCCTTATATTCATGACGTCACAATGCTAAAGCAATTTCATGACAGTACAGGACTACATATTTATACAGGATGTTTGGGGACTGCTCCCGAAAACGAAGACATAGTATAGTACTAATGACAAATTTGATGAAGGTCAGAATTAAATTCGATCCTGACTGACAATAATCATATTTTTAAAACGTTTTATAATTGCTATTTCGCCACTATATTAGTCCACCTGTTTTTGTTATCGTCCTTCATTGCTGGTTCTTTTTTTTTAGTAAAGTAATGTATTTTTATGAAACTATCGTTTCAATTAGCTGTGCTTACAAGATGGAACGTAAATAATGCTAATAAAAAATATTAAAAATGTCTTTTCTCAGTCAGAATCGATTTGTTTCGTTCCTTCATCAAATGTGTCATTAGTACTATCACCCGTCTTCGTTTTCCGGAGCAGTCCCCAAACACCCTGTATAAGTAAACAAATATTTACCTAAATATGTAAGCACGAGGCAGTCTATCCGGTAATACATTTTCTGGTTTCTTCGGTTTAGGTTCAAATCTTCCATAAGGACGCATCCAATGATAAAATCCCTTCCCACAATCCTTCTTCAGATCTTTATAAGTAAGGTACTTAGGTCTATCCGCAAATTTCGACTCCATTAGCCATTTCTATTTGCAAGAACAATTATTTATTCACATAAATACAGAATGTTAGCGGATTGCTCGTGAAAAGGAAGACTGATGATAGTACTAATGACACCTTTGATGATGGTACGAAAAAAACTCGATCCTGACTAAAAAATACATGTTTTTAAAACGTTTTATTAGTGTTATTTCGCTACTATCATGTTAGTCCAGATGTTTTTATTATCAGGCTTCATTGCTGGTCGTTTTTTTAGTAAAGTAACGTATTTTTTATGAAACAGTCGTTTCATTATTGGCACTTATAAGATGAAGCGTAAATAACGCTAATAAAACGTTATAAGTTTGTTTCTTTTTAAATCAGTGTCGATTTTTTCCGTCCCATCATCAAAGGGTCTGTCATCTGTCAAGTACTATCATCTGTCTTCATAATAATGGGGGGGGGGGGAGTTAAAGTATAAAAAGAATTTAAGAACAACTTTACAATAAAATACTTTTTAAGCATTTTAATACATCATAAAAAGTTTTTATACTAAAAAATGATACAGAATCTCGAAAAATTTCAGAAAAGATAACCACTATTAATGTTTTTGAGTAAGATACGCTTCGGAACGGATAGTAACGCGAGTGAAAGCGAGCCTATAGAGAAACAATAACGTACCTCCGATTCCGTTCTATGTAATGGTGTTAAAATCGATAAAATACTGCGAAAATCACCAAATGTATTGTAGCGATTAATAGAACACCAGGGTTGCCACTTGCAAGCTTGCTTGTACTCATCTATAATTGATCTATGTAGTAATTCAGAACACGTCAAATCCCTGTAAAATTAAAAACAATTGTTGGAAAATCTGAACATACAATCTAGTATATAAAATTCTCGTGTCACAATGTTCGTTCCCATACTCCTCCAAACGGCTCGACTGTTTTTGTGAAATTTCATATGCATATTCAGTAGGTCTGAGGATCGGATAACATCTATTTTTCATCCCCCTTAGTGATAGGGATTGTTCACTCTTAAACTTTTTTTAAATTTTTGGATGAAATTTTTTCTTTTTACTTTTTTTATGATACAGAATATAAAAATACATACATCCCCCAATTTTCTCCGCTCTACAGTCAACCCCTAATTTTAGTAAGAAAATAAAATTAAAATATACAAATAATAAAAGTTTTCTATAATTTCATATAACGAAGCCTTTCAAAGTTCTAGCTGTACCCCGACTTTGTCCGCGTGGAATACCAATTATTTGTTATTTATATTTAATCAATGAATAAAAGATGCCTACGTTACTTTCTATTACATCAGCTAACTACCAGTGAAAATCCCGTCAAAATCGGTCCAGCTCTTACAGAGATTCCCCGAAGAAACAGAGATAGACAAAAATTATTATTTTGCTAAGTACATCATATGTATTTAGCAAAAAGCGGTTATTTCAATGTTACAAGCAGACATTCCAATTTTATTTATTAATATAGAAATATGACACATACTATAGAATAATAATTCACAAAACTTATATCTATGTCTGTTTGTTCCAGCTAAGCACCGGAATGGCTGGAGCGATTTTGATACGACTCGGCAGATAGCTAATCTTTCAAGAAGTAATTTAGACTTATTTTCATTACATTATAAAATCAACACAAATAAACTCCTGATTACTGCTAAGTGTCTTAATAAGGGAGTAATATATTACCTTTTAAGTATAAAGAACCTCATATTTTTTGCTTTATACAACTCCCTACATTTGCCGTGGGACAAAAATGAACTTTCAGACTGAGGTATCACTTTTTTGGGCCCATGGGCAACGGACTCCTCATTCGCACACGTTTCATCACCGGCAAGCACTTCCTCAGACGTTGCATCGTTACAAACACTAATACTCCCCTCATCGTTCACGATAATCTTTTTGTTGAACGAATCCTCCATTTTCAGCCAGTGTCGGTGAATTTGTGTGACACTACACAACTCCTCAGACTGAATTTTAACTGTGCATGTAGTTTTTGACTGGCAATCGGGACAGGCTTCATAAACGATACGTAAATTTTCACCATTAAATTCAGCATTTGTAGTTTTATCGAGGTAAAACTTGAAATCGTTATCGTTACACACCGTAAGACTGGTATCGTTGGGAGAGTCAATTGTTACGTCACCGTTGGCCTTGTTAATCGTTACAGTGGTGAAATTTGGATGTTCAATAATATAAACGATTTGAACGGAAACGTAACCATCGGTTCGGACTTTCGTATTAACGACTTCTTCTTCTAGCTTCTTCGAGATCCCACTAACGAAACTATTACTACATTCAGTTTGCTCGAAATTGACACTTTTTTGCGATTCAGATCCCTTCGATTTCACCGTATCCGTATTATCCGAATCAATCAATGCGAAATACAGTAATTCTTCTTCATTCCACTCAGGAAATATTTCATCCTCAATAAAATACTTAGTTATAATCCTAGTTCCGTTTGCAAATGTGACAATTTGTACACCGTCTTTATTTAACAGAATATTCGTTCCATCCATTCTCCTCGAGAACACTTCACCAAGGCAATAGTCCGTAGCTGTTCGTATAAGTAATTTTTCAATGAAATAAGAATTGTCGTGAATCCATTTCTCTTTTAGACCGTTCGCTTCTATAGTTTCAAATTCATCAATTACTAATTCGTACTCAGGTTGTTTTATCCCGGCTATTTCATCATCAATTATCACGTTTTTAGAAGACTTAGATGATGCTTTGCTAGGTTTTTCCTTGCCCTTGTTTTTTTTGTTTTTGTCAGAGCTAGTATCGCTTATAGCATCGTCTATTTCAGAACAAACTAGTCTTTTTGCACATTTAGTTACATTAATATAAGATCCGTCAGGTCGGTAAACTTCAACGTTTCCCCGTGTTTTAAAAACAAGCACCTCGCCATTTAAACTTATACATCTCATTTCTTCATGTAAATTAGGAGTAGAGCCTACGTGGTATTGTTTAATATGTGATACTTCATGAGAATTATTTACATGCACAGTTTCTGTAATAAGTCCATTCGGCCAAGTGACAAATAGTGAATAAAACGATTTAGTTTCAAAAAACTGTGGTGCTGTAGTACTTAATTTCGATGATAAGTTTGGGGATTTCACTGTACTCTCCCTCTGTTTATTGTTGTCAACTGAAAATGCTGTCAACGTAGCAAGAGGAATTTCATAGGCTTGTTTTTTAACGTAAATAATAACGTTATTTTTACTAATAATTCTAAACGACTCGCATGTATCAATTGTTTCCGGTTTAATCGAATCACCTAAAGCCTTATGCATCCAGAATTCATTGTTGTTATTACCAGGTACTATGGTTAAACTAATATTTTCAAGATTACTTGGTATCATCAAAGAGTACGCGGTTATAACTCGTGTGCCATCATTAGAAAAAAATATTGAATCTTTCCCGAATACTTCAACCCTTCTATCGCCCAAGTCATATCCGGAAAATGGTTTTTTCGGTATTTCCTTGAATGTTGTAGATTCAGAAGTATGAAAACTTTGTTTGAAAGTTTTTGGCGTAGATGCTGTGGGTGACTTAGCTTTTTTACTACTTTTTGACTCCATTTCAGATTGTGAAAGGGTCTTCGTAGTTTTTTTAGAATCCGTAAATGGGACCTCTGATTCTTCAGACTCAACGTTCTCAGCATCCATTAATTCCTTGTGTTTTAACGACCCCTCCATGAGAAGTTCCAATTGAACTTCTGTATTTTCAACGCATGATTTTGCAGCCACGTCACCATTTAAAACTTTACATACCGACTCTGATTTCAAAGCTACCTGTTCGTCATAAGCTTTCTCTTCTTTTTGAATCCATTCGTACTCTTCTTCGAGAACAAAATCAAAAAAATCTTGCAAACACAATGGCGTTGGTAGGTGACACCGCCACTCTTCGCGCGATATTCCATCTGAGTCGTGGCTATTAAAAAACATCATTATAAGACAGTCCGTTACTTCGCAATATTTGTAATCTACACAATTGAATTTGTAAAAAGCTTCCGTCATCACCTGAAACGCACAAGTGCCACTGAAATCTTCAAAATAGTCAAATTCGTCTATTATATGACTTATAGGTTTTTGATTAGCTATCTCCGCTGCTGACACCAGTTCGCTTATATCAGGACATTCGAAGAGAAACTTTATTCGGTATGTTTCTGTATCGCTTTCTTGCAATACGACGTTATCTTCAGTACTTTTAAGCATTGATGGGAACGACGGCGATGTTGAACTCGAATCACGACCCAAAGATGCACATTTAGGGAGCGGTTCAGCGAGTATACTACGTTTAAGATAGACTTTTTTGAATTCTGTTATCGTAGTCAAAGGTAAGTGTGGTTTCTTCAACGAGCTCCTGTTATTAAACAGTTTCCTGCATGCTAAAATGTGAAGTAATCTGTTTAACTCTGCAGTTTCTACATCGTTCCTTTCGAAGCACGACAGGAGAATGTTAACATGAAATTGTATCTTTGCCTCCAATTCTCCACTGGGGTAGTCGTAGTTAACCCATAAATTATTTATAGGCATGCGGAATAACATACGCTTCACTAAGTTATCCAAATTTATATTGCCAAGATGAAATGTATTATATTTGACAATATCCCCAAAATTTATAACTATAGGATTTTTGTGGTTTTCATATTCTTCACCGTAACTGGTACGATAAGATTTGTTCTTCGCATCGGTGCTACATAACGCTTTAAAAACACCATTAACTAGATTTTCAGCTTTCTCGATTTTGTCTTCAGCAGTAGGACTATCCCGAGGTTGATTTAAAGTCAAGGCGGTAGACAAAGAAGTCTGACTTGTGTCGTCACCAAAATTATCGCTTTTACATACAGTATGTAAAATATTATCCAAAATCGAATACAACGTCACACATTCTGACGGAATATCTTCAACTAGCTGGCAATAGAAGTTGGTATACCGTTTATCTTTGTCATCAACTGGTATACTTATAGTATCGACATTTTCTAAGTAATGATCGTGCTGCCTCGTCAAGTCTTGTATATCGTACATTAAGTAACACAACTCGTCATAAATTTTTTCCGGTTCACCGGTTAAATCTTCCGAATCCCAGTAAGGTGGGGAGTAAACCAAAAAAGCCGTGCTTTTATAGTAATCAGCAGACGCCTTATTGATTCTTAATTGTTGCAAATCATCCCAAAATTTAAGTGACTTTTCAATCAATACATCTGTTTGACTTTGGCCACGTTTTGTTGCCCGAAATAGACTCGATGGGACCCTGACTTCCGTAGGGTTTATTCGTATTTGAACTACAGCTGTCAGTGGTATACCAATATTAATGAGATTCTCTGCAAGGTAGGGTTCTACGAAACCTGTGACAGCAACATAAATATTTGGACCATCGGTGGGAAAGTCATCAACATAAACTTTGTCTCGCCATTCTTCCCCTCTAACACGAAGTAGGGTGTTGTATTTCTTGCCTTCATCTAGTTCAGGAGCAGTAGGAACTTCCGGCTCACCTTTTTTGCCTTTTGCTTTTGCCGCCTCTGGCGGAGACTCAACGGGTTCTGGAGGCTTCACAATTACAGTTCCCCTAACTTCTGCTCTCCCAATCATTGTGTTAGATTCTCTTCTCATTCCCTCTTTAACTTCCAACTTCTGACGTTTAATAAAAAGATATTCATCTTTCATCTTAAGAATCAACTTTTTAACAATAAGCGCTAGTATATCAGGTGGTATGTCTCTCTTTTCTTTAAGATAAGCTTGACCCTCCTCAAATACACGAAGATTCTCGTCTTTGACTTTTTTTTCGCCGCCAAGTTGGTTAACCATAAATATAGTTTCAGTTTTGCATATATTCTTTATTACAAATCGTCTTTCCTCAGCCGCGTACACTTCAAACTTATTTAAGTAAAGTCGATCTTGGTCGCTTCCAGCTGCTTCTATCAGAATCACTTTTACTTTCCATACATCGTCGTCTAACGGCGCCTCTTCGATGCAGGTTCGCCAATAATTTTCATCATTTGTATCTTTCACGGGCTTCTTCGGACCCATTGTATTCAGACGTAAAAGTTGTTACTTCCTGATGCTTAAACAAAATTTAGTCATTTCGAATAGACTGACATATAATTTATTTTTTAAAATGATTGACAACTTTGTCGATGGTCAACTAATCTCTTATAGTTCATGATACCTTACTGTTTGATTTCGATCTATAATTCTGTCATATTTTCAGCAAATTTGCATTATACTTTTCAAATACAGTCTCGAATCTATTAATATGATCTTTACACTTGTCCTTCCAACATTGTTAATTGTGATTTGTTCCAAATAAAACGAGTTTAAGAACCCAACTAAGATTTTATTTGATACAGTAAACATATTTACTAAAGCCACTTCAGTCTAACTTAAATATCCGGCAAATACTTTTGAATCCATGCCTGTATTAAGGCTAAACCTCTTTTGTTAAGCGAATGTCCAAGCCTATCCATAGTATGGAATTCTCCTTCGATACCGAGCTCTTTTAATTGTTTAAATGTAGATTCACCCCAAGATATATCAACCAAATCATCGGTGTTACCATGTATCTGAAGTAACGGAGGCACTGTAACACAAAAATAATATTTATTTGCTGGTATTATTCAATTAAAAAAATTTAGATAACTGTTAAATTTTATATATGTTAAAGCTGTAGTGTGTTTTTAAACAATAGGAGAGCAAGCGAGTCTACAGTTCACCTGGTGGTGAATAATTCCTGTCACCCATGGATACCTCCAAGACCCGGAGTCTGGAGACGCGTTGCCATCCTTAAGGCCTTAGCCATATTACATAATTTGTTAATTAGTAACGCCCCGCGGTTTTACTCGTATCATACCGTTATAAATTATATTGTTCTATAGTTAATTAGTATGTTCCATAGTTTTCGCCTTCTCAATATAACAGTAAGAATAAACATAATTTGAACTAGTAATATGTAAAATAAATATCTGTTGACAATAGACATTGACAATGTCATTCGGTTTCGTTACCTGTATTTTTATTCTTTAAATCTCTATATACAACAGAATTTTCATTCAGGAACGAACTGAAAGCGAACGCTGCCGCTACGTCCGGCTCCCACCTGTATGCTGTATGAAGAGCTAGGGCTCCGCCCATTGAAAATCCACCTAAAAAAATATATTGTATGAATTACTAATATATAAAATGTCAGAATGTTAGTTACCGTACTCCTCCGAAACAGCTTTACCGATTTTTACCAAATTTTATAAGCATATTGAGTAGATGCGAGAATCGGACATCTATTTTTCATCCCCAAAATGTTAAGGGTGGTCTATCCCTAATATTTTATTATTTTTTGGATAAAATTTTTTCTTATTACTTTTTTATGATACAGCATATAAAAATACAAACAAACCCCATATTTTCACCCCTCTTTAACCATCCCCTACTTTTTAACCACTATATTAATGTGGCAAAAGGAAATTTGCTGGGTCAGCTAGTTAATATATTATATTTATTAACTAATCGTACAAGAATGATCTGGATTAATATATAAGTCTACACTGACAAACCTGTACGTCTTAAATACAAAGATTAATTAAAAACATCATCTAGTTCAATTTATAAATTCAAACCATTCACAAATCCATTTGAACACAAAAATATCACCAATATTAGTCCAGCCATTTAGGAGTTTAATTACAAATATTAACATAGATATACAATATAACAAATTAATGTCTCTATCTTACCTACAATTATTCTATTGATGGGAATTCCATTAGATACTTCCTTATTAATAAGATGTTTGACATCAACTTCTATCTGAGCTAAAGATTTTGTAACTTCAGGAACATTAGGAGTAATGTCCAGACGATCAAACCAAACATGACTCATCATATTCCCCGAAGGTGTGTAGGGCTGTAACGGTGCCGTAGGATATACAACCTTTATTTGCGGAAATGAAAAGTTTTTTAATAACAAATCGACCCATTGTTTCATAAGATCACCCGTTCCACCTGGAATGTAAACAAAAGTTTGTTATTTATGATAATTATAATTTATTGGTACATAAAAGATCAATTGAAAGGTGTATGAGAAAAATGTGGTGATAAAAGACTGCGAAAACCATGTCTTGATGGCGTGTGAGGGTTTTTAGCCCTTCATACTGCTGACTCCAACCATAGAATTAGAAATAGTCTAAGATAATAAATTTATTCGTAAAAAACTTATTATTTCAACAACATATTATAGTTAGTTATATAGGCTGTTTGTGGACTGCTCCCGAAAACGAAGTCAGGTGATAGTAATAATTACACCTTTGATGAATTGTTTTATTAGTGTTATTTCGCTCCATCGTGTTAGTCCAGCTGTTCTTTGTAATCGTGCTTAATAGCTGGTTTTTGTTTTTTAGTAAAGTAATATATATTTTCTGAAACTATTGTTTCATTTAGCTGTACTTATAACATGGAGCGTAAATAATGCTAATAAAAAGTGTTAAAATACGTCTTTTTTTAGTCAGGATCAATAGAAATATTCTTCTAAAAGCGACAATAGTTATTCTAATAGGCTAGTATTGCTGAGGATCTCAATACATAAAAATGTACGAATGGTTATAACTGAATTCATAAATAATTTTATATTCTACATTATTCTTATGTCATATATATAATTGTTTTTTTTAAATTTAAAAACTTGTTCTTTGAAAGTAAACAATTTTCATAGCCTCTTATTACGTTACGTACGACTTCACAGTAAGATGTAAATAAAATATATTCTAAAGCAGGTTAAACATATATAGAATGGTTGACATATGCCCTCCAAACTCTAGATTCTATTATCAGATACATAACTACGCAGAAATGCACAAATAACCTGACCTGAACCATGAAAAAATATAACTGTGCCAGTATGTTTGCCTCCCGAATTCTTAGTGAAATGTATAGACGGTAATCTAGACATAACTGAATATTATTTCTTTAACACAAATCACAAGACATTAATGTTTACAACACTAAAACTGACAATGGCGGTCTGTAATGTAAGGTAAATATCTTTTAAGAACACATTTAGTGTACGCGGTTTTATAATACTTAAAAGTTATGATTTACTAAGTTCTTGTCTATTTATAGACGATAGAACATTTTTTGACAGTGACTTTGCCTCAGTACCACAGATGATATATTAAACACAGACTATGCTCAATATACGACAGAGAGGATAAAAGTTGAATTTTTGATTTTGAGGTCATAGTAAGTAATTAAATTCGAATAGGTAGCGTTCATTATTAAACTATTAAAATGAAATGCAATAATTATTATAGATTTCTTAATTCTTTATTTACGCATCTTTCAAAAATGTGTATGTTCACAGGCCTGTATGTTCCCTTTCACAAATGGTCCGTACTGAAAAGTACAGTACCTTATGAGGAAATAACTATACAATAGCTACTTAGATATATTATAAATGAAATTTAGTGTCTAGAAGCAATAACATTTAATAAAAGAATCGCTTTTATGTAACTTAATCTTAAAAATTATTAAGTTTTTCTTGAGACTTCTCCTACTTTACAAGAAATCAAACAAGTATAGAAAATTAAAGAAAAATCAATAATTGTAAATATAACTTTTAATACTTAGGCTACACTTGAAAAATACTTATTATTTTTTCGTAGAATTATAATCAACAGTCTATATAAATAGAATTACAGTCTTAAAAAACATTTAAATTAAACTTAATGCACTAAACATTTTAATGACATAGTGAACAAAAATAATTTAAAAAACTTAGATGTGTTTGAACACTGTTACATCGACAGGTTGCAGTCGGTAACTGCAGTGAGGTGGAACGATTAGTTTAAATCTATTTTTGGTTTGGACAAAAAGTACTACATAAATAGTCATGTGTTATGCTTGTTGAGGACTATTAAAACTGGTGATTCAGCCGTAGGCTTTACAAAGTATACAAAATGTTTTAAATCTTTATAGAAAATACAATCTTCAGTTATCCAACCAGACACCTCTGAGAGGCCTAACGCACCTGTAGGATTATTATCAAGCGTATGTCCATTAAAATGAATATAAAAACACGAGGATTATTTCCACCAGCAGCATTTGTAAAATCCAGCACAGTAACTAACGTGCCACGGTCAGATGAGCTGATTTGACCATGTCTCTTAACTATTGGGCAACTTATCTTTGGTGCATTAATGACCGCCATACACCCAGTTCCATCGAAATTATATATAATATTACGCTTTAAGTAACATGTCAATAATATTTAAAAATGTTTTGAATGTTGTATCTATTAAAGCTCATAGTTCTTTCAGGTTTTCTTATACTCAGCTAATCATCTCTTTTTAAGGAAGCTCATCTTGACTAGCGAAGTTCTTTCCTTGAACAGGATACAGAATGTTTTAAATGGCCAGCATAATATACTGGATCTCTGACTTGTGTAGTAGACAAGCCATGACAACTTTTTGCCTTTCATTAACTAATCTGTCATAAGACATTCTTGGTCAGGTTTACCTTTTGCAATCAATTTATGCAAATAAGATTTGCCTATGTTAACTATCTTCGAAGCTGATCATGCGGGAATGCATTTTCATAAAACTATTAACTGTTTCTTCAATTTTGTTTGCAAACAAGCATTCTTAGGTGTCATTTTTAATCTAAAAAATTATTGCAAAATAGAAGGCTTGTAAGGGACAATTATGTAGGGAACATCGCATTCATTTCCATTTGTAGAGTTCCTTTCATAAACCTATACTAATATTATAAAGCTGAAGAGTTTGTTTGTTTCTTTTAATCGCGCTAATCTCAGCAACCGCAGGTCCGATCTGAAAAATTCATTCAGTGTCGGATAGTACATTTAACGAGGAAGGCTATAGGCTATATTATATTTTCCAAAAAAAACTAGGGATTCTTAGAAAAGTCCAACACAGAAGATAGTATTATACAAAAGTTGAAAACAACCACAACACCTACAATATTAAATTAAACATCACTTACCCCTTGACCTGTGAATGTCCAGCCTATCTTAAAAAGTTACTCACACATAAATGAGTACCGAGTAGCATTCGATCAAAAGTTTTACAATTAACAAACAAGAATGCTCAATCACAAATTCACAATAACAACACTCATGAGCTTAGACTTAATGACTTAGACAGAAATGACAGGAGGAAATGACTTGCATCAAAGTCGCCATACGTGACACAACAAAAATTATTTTGTTTCGAATTAATTTTTATTTAATCACTAATTTTAATTGCCCGTTTCAATAAGTGTGTCTGAACAGCCAGACAGACAAAAAGAAAAGATACTTTTTATATTTTATCGCTTCCTTCCCATCTATAACCAATTTTAAATAAAACATTAAACATCATTGGAAACAAGCGACTGCTACTGATTTAATATATTTAATAATATTTAAATTAAAAAAAAATCACCACTCAAATTTAATTTACTAATTTTAGTAATCAATTTTTACTATTGATATAGTTAACAAACTTTCTGGAATACTCAAATTCACGAATCACTCTTTAGTTTATGCCAGTTCTGCGAGAAGAAAAG
>JAOSYY010000008.1:1259256-1270713 GCA_025727935.1 Hebomoia glaucippe
ATTGAATTACTGATGTCATGCGAAGGTTAAAATTGTTTGTATACGATCTTCAGGTGAGCGAGGTGTGTGAGTTCATTCGCAACATCCCCGGCTGTGCGGGGTACGCGGATGAGTTCCTCATGCAGGAGGTGGATGGCGAAGCCCTGCTGCTGATCAAGCCAGAGCACCTGGTGATGGCGCTCTCAATGAAACTAGGACCCGCTCTCAAGATTGTCGCCTGCATTGACTCTCTACGCCCCGAGAGCGAACAATCGTCGGCCGACAACGAATGAGGTATGCTTACATACAGTTGTCAACTGTCTACCAGTGAAAGTCCCGTCGCATTCGGTTCAGCCGTTTCATAGATCAACAGGAACAAATGCAGATAGATTAATGTTTTATGAATTGTTTTATATATTATACCGTATATATTTTTAGACGTATTAACAAACGGAAGTTGTTTCGATATAACAATAAACACTTTAATTATTATTGAAATAATAACCGCCCAGGTGTCCCAAGTTTCGATGAAATGCATTTATTTAATAATTATAAAGTAGTTTTTCACTATCTGCACGGCTGTTTGTAACGTTTTTATATTAGTTACGTTTGATTTTAAGAGATGGCGCTGTACACAAAATAAAAAAATTATAACAATTAAATATGTTTAATGTGTGAATTGGAGATTACATCTAATTTATTAGAACTTTTCTACATATATGCAAAGGAGATGTATATTTTAAATATTATTTCGTTGTTCACAGATTGGTTTTGAGTCGGCAACGACGCGCGCGGACTCGCCTCGCCGAGGCACAACGAAGTGTTCAATATTCTTTAACGATTAATTTCAACTTTCATATATTATTATAGTTTCTCTCTTGACTAATTAAGTTTGTTGCTATCTCTGTAACTACGATTAATTATTTATGCTCTACACTTAAGCCGCCATGAGGGATACTTTTTTATGTTTCAAAGAATTTAAACGGATCGCCAGCGTGCTACTGCGCACGTTGTTGAAACCTCAACAGCTCCAAAGCGCTACGATATTTCCTCGTATTATAATGTTAATAAGATAATTAAGTCTAGTTAAGTTAAGTGCTCGCCCCTGTAACTTAGTGGCTGTCTCGCTGTGGTCCTAAGTTCGTAGCCCGAAGTGTAGATCGTACCGTTCGTGCAGGACTTCCGCGATTAAAAATTCCACTGGGGAACACCGGTGTTCATTTGTATTACGCTAAGTTAGGTTAGTGGAAATATAGTAGCATTTACGAGTGAATTGACTCGCTGATTGTACGAATTTCGATCAGGTAGCCAATTCTTGGTTGGACAAAGCGTGTCTAAGCTCCGGCGTCGTTTTGTTACAAGATATTAGCGTTTTTTTGCGGAAGCACGCTGCTGCTTAGCACTAAGACACCCTAGTTTATACATTTAGTTTCGAGTTAAGTTCCGTTCCCGTTGAGTTTTTTACTCTTGCAACCTTCAAAGGAACCCTACGCGGTTAGAACTGTTATTATGTTCACAATACTGATTTCTCGCCGTGCTCTCGTCTCTTCGTCTCCCCGTTTGGTTTTAATACCGGCACTATTGAAAAATAATAAAATTCATTCGACTTTTAAAATATTTTTTTCTATTTTAGATTTTATTATTCAAAGTTGATTTTTTTAAGTGTATATAGTAATATGTTTTTTTGGACATCGGTTTTTTTAAATCAAGAGCCGAGTCTATGTGTTAGTTTTCCGGTTTTTTTGCTAACGCATAGATGAAGTTTGATAATTCGTTTTCTTTTAAGTGTTTGGATAATTTGCGATATTTCACGGGAATAATGAAACAACGTGATGTCAGTTCTGATTGTGCGTTACCACTCGATGGGAACGTTTTAATTTTATAAATGGCGCGTATGAAGAAACGACTGTTTTTAATTTAAATGGATTTTGCAAACGTGTTAGTTGAGATAATTAGCTTCTTTAATTCGATGACAGTCTTTTCTGCATGGCGTTTTGTGTATGTCTTACGTATCTGCCACCTTCATTGGACATATGTCGAGAACTCCGCCTACTTAGTGTTAAGTTTACATTTTATTCACCTTCGATTAGTTTATAGTTTTCACTGTGTTAGTTTCAAGTTACGCTCAGTTGCATCGTAGATGTTACGGATCACGTGTCTTTCTCGAAACTGTACAATTTTTACAATTAAATTTCCTCTATTTCATGAAATTTCGAAGTATTCGTTGAAAAAAATTGTTAATTATCACGTTTTCCTCTTAGAATGGAGTAAAAGAAAAATTCCTTTTCGTTATTTCCCGTTGTCGTTCACGCTCTCTTATAATGAATGGCTGATCTGATTTGCTTCTCGGGGAATCCAACATTAAGTCGACGACATTAATATTCGCAGAGTTGTTTTTATAACAAAGTAAAGTATTTAAAACGATTCAGCTTGAGCGCCTTACGTTTTTAATTCCCCAAGGGAAACAGGCTTGTTAGACCTAAAGATTTTCAACTTTATACTTATTCGTTTTCGACTATGAGAGCGTGAGTGCCTGCGGAAGAAATTAAAAGAAATAATTGTTTCTTTCACCGCATTTTAACAGAAAAACGTAGTTTTTTTTTAATTGTCACTTTATTTCTTATTTTTGGTTTTCGCTAGCAGTGTTTGTTTGGGTTGGGTTTTCTATAAGTTTTACCTAGCGACTTTACTTATTCATAGGTTTCCAAAAGTCTGCTGAGTGTTCTAGCTACAAACCTTAATACCTATAGTTCTATACACTAAACTTCGACGTTATTCATAAAACCTCTTAAAACAGGCTTTAAGGCTTCAGCAGTCAGTCAGTCAGTACTAATCGTCAGCAGGCTTTTGAAGATTTTCATGAATAATGGGCTTAATGACTGGAGAGTGGACTGTCACCCAGTGCAGGAACGTATGCAAAATTTCCCATATTACTGGGAATTGCTCGAAAAGGCACTCGGAGAAATTCGCCCAATCAAATAATACACATGCGACGTGTTAGAAAATTTATCAATGATTTTCTCTTTCTATCTTAAATATTTTTACTTTTAATTGATCTTAATTTGATTGAATTGATGATTATTTGATTATTTGATTGAATTTACTTTCAACATCGTGTTTTAAGACGCCACTCGCCGCTCCATCAATTGTCTTACGTCGTTTTATAATTTGAAAAGTTCTACTACGATTCAAACTAGTATAGCGTGTTGGAGCACGGTTCTTTAATATCTCTGTTTTATACATTATATAAAACTAGCTATGTACCGCGTCTCCGCTCGAGTTATGCGATTTTCTCAACAGATTACGGGGTAGCTTGAAATACACAATATTTCTTCGATCAGATGACGTAATAAATGTCATATGGACTTGAGCCGTTGCATAGGCCTACACCTTACAAGTTTGTAGTCAAAATCGTAACCTAATAGACTTCATGCTCAATTTATCGCTATACCAAAATTCATCAAAATCGGTTCAGTGGTTTAGGCGTGAAAGCTGACAAACGAACATACTTACTTTCATATAAGATTAGTTGGTTTTGTATAATTTTAAAATAGTGAGGAGTCATTTTTCTGCGGAAGTAACTTCGTACTTCCTAAGTACTTCCGGGGAATTTTTGCACGAGATTTTATCTCGAAATGGAAGTTAACAGCTTTATATCGATTTCGGTCATCATGAAACTGGATCGACTGGTTGAGGTATTTGAGAAAATTTAGGCCAGATTTTCCAGTAAGTCTCATAATCCAGGAGTACGTTAATTCAAATGCTAGGCAACGTTCAATGTATCTAAAAAAACTTTTGGACAAAATTAAATTTTTTCCTTTTCGTCGAAATTTAGATAGAATTTATCATAAACGGTGTTGGGTTAATTTTAGATTTAGTTTTAATACGTAATGGCAAGTGCAATTTATTAGTGTACGTGTCTTCTCATTTAAAATTTGGTATTTAAATCTGTTCGAAATTAAAAACGAAAAATTTAATTAAATGTGGTGCTACTTAGTTATTATTTACGTCGTTTTAATTTTCAGAGCGCTTAAGTTTATAATTTTAGTTGTACATTTTGTCTAGTGTAATTCATTAAAAGTATTATTTTTTAGGTACAAATTGGCAACGTTGTTGTATAGTTTTTGCCTGACATCGCTGATTAAATATTATTTTGTAAATAGAACCCTCTATAGGTTTTAATTGTGTTAAATACCAAAAACAGGTCAGTAAGATAGTTTCATATTATTTATGCTCTGGAAATATAAATTGAGTATATGTTATTTTATTGATATGGGCAGTGGGTTACGATATAATGATCGCAACCGTGATTTTGTGTTCTCTAGACTCTAACAAGACTAATTACTCTGTTTAAGATCTTATGTGACAAACATCGTATTTCATTTAAATTTACTTATATTTTTTGACAACATTCTCTAATTATTGTAGATGATAGCCCACAGCCGTATTGGGAAACTGGTCCGTATGGCGTTTCTTGGCACTATTTGAAATTGTGTGCTGTTAGAAAGGGACTGGTCGTTCGAGTCGACTCGCCATACACGCAAATCGCGTAGCAGTTCGTGGAGTATGCAAGTTGAGCCAACTTTTCGCGTGACATTTGAATGTGTGCGGTATTATAATATGTTCCGAGCCTCATTTTCCCCCGCACACGTTTCTATGTCGGCCGGTCGTACGAAATTTTCACTTGCATAAGCCTCTGGGTATGTAGACAAATGACATTTGCGATTGTTTCACACGTGACAGCTATTAAATAATGTCATTCTAATTTATTGACACGACAAATGTCATTTGCTCGCAGGACGTGTATCTGACGTTAGCTTTAACTCGCCTCTATGTCGCCAAGATTATTTAAATTAATTTTGATAAAACATATGAAAATCTTATATTCTACAATATACAAATGTAAATTTGGCGGTGAAGTCTGCCAGTACGGCTGTTGTTGGTATTTTTTGTATTCGACTGTGGGCTAAAATACTCGTACCAGATAGTAGAAATAATTGCTTTTGTTTACTTTTAACTTCGTTCCAAATTGAGGGGAAATACACTGAGCTATTTGACGTGCGTAATAGGAAATGTACAGTAATTTAATTTAAGATGAAACGTTGGAGCCGGTTCACGGTATTTCTCGATCAATTTTATTTATAAAGTCAAGTATCAAAATTTGTTGAACCTTATTAAGTTTAAACTTAGAGGACTATGTCCGATACGATTTAACACTGTTGCTCAATTATAACAATCTACAAGCAAAAATCTACATCATCTACAATATTGAAATTAATTAAACGGAATGAGACTGAATATGTTGTTTTATTTTTAACCTGATTTATTAAAAGAATTTAGTGTTTATAATAATTTATTAGATATAATTATTGAAGACTTACAATTAATGCATTGGAGGTGATATTGAATGATAGTATAAAAATTAGTAAATTATACGCTATATCATATGATAAAAAATTGTAGGTTGTAGACTTTGTTGAGATTAAGCATAACTTGGGAAGAACCCCTCGTTTCGTAAATTGTCTTCATAGCGATAAGACGCGTGGCGATTCACCGGCTCCCTGTCGTAAGTCTTCATATCTTTACGTTGGTGCTTGTCCGCCGGTCTTAATTTGGAACTTTCTAGAATTTTCTAGACAAATTTACATATATTTAAATCTTAATTGAATATAATGTAACTTACTCTCTAGACTGCGTTGTATTGTAATAAGGTAATTCAAATTGATTTAGTCTGTTTTTTATACAGGCTGTTTGGAGACTGCTCCCGAAAACGAAGACAGGTGGTTGTACTAATGACACCTTTGATGAAGGGACGGAAAAAAATTCGATCCCGACTAAAAAAAACATAGTTTTAAAACGTTTTATTATCGTTATTTCGCTCCAACATGTTAGTCCAGCTGTTTTTTGTTATCATGCTTCATTGCTGGTTCTTTTTTTTAGTAAAGTAATGTATTTTTTATGAAACTGTCGTTTCATTTAGCTATACTTACAAAATGGAGCGTAAATAATGCTAATAAAAAGTGTTAAAACATGTCTTTTTTTAGTCATGATCGATTTTTTTTCATCTCTTCTTCAAAGGTGTCATTAGTACTATCACCCACATGTCTTCGTTTTCGGGAGCAGTCCCCAAACAACCTGTATGTATGGATAAACAACTGGTTCTTAATTATTAAAGACTCAAAACAATACCCTTGATTGCTCAGCGCTATCAATAGGTCGACTTGCTGGCAAAGGTCTGATCATCATTCGAGTCTTGGCTAGCGGCGAGCCAGGTCCCTTGAAAGAAATCCAATATATGGATTGGCCGTGGTGGTCATCAGATGGTGAATACTTTCCGTTCAAATTGCTAAAAAACACATTTATAACAAATCACTTGTGGCATTGCTTATCGTGTTGTCATCGCCGAAAATAAAAACTAAATTACAAATTCGAATATTGTAACATTACAATAGAACGGCTATGACACCAATTGTCACGCATGTTATATATAGGATGTTTTCCAATTACACGAAAAGAGGCGCTGTGTAACGCAGTATTTAACACAGCGATTTCAATCAATGAGCCTGCCGAACACTTACACTCAAACAGTCTTCTGAGGTTTTACAGAGTGTTAACAAAATAAAAAAACGAAAAATTCTTTTTTCTAACAAAAGTTAACATTTTTTATTTCTGGGCATTGGTATGAAGCAATTTAAATAATTAAATTCTAATATTCGGTATAGTAGTACAATTTGTTATTTTCTTTAAAAGAACAGTCTCTTATATGCTTCATAAGAGAATTAATAACAGTTTACTTAAAATTTTGTTTGTCACCAAACACAGCCAAATCAGATGAACAAAAAGATATACCTTTTATCGCATTCCTTGTACCACCAGGCACCACCGTGTTCGGTGGCACACGATCCATCTTTCCATTCGTCGTTATCTACGTCTGGAGTAGAAAACTTTTGACCCGCGTGATATGATAAGGAATCGCCTGTAACATTCAATTGACATAAATTAGATTGACGATTGCTTTACTCAACCGCTAGGCTACAGAAGCCTAGCGGTTGAGTAAAGCAATCGTGACGCCAGAGCACCGGGTTCGAGTCGCAGTCGGAACGCAGTTGCATTTAAAAAAAAATGTGATTCATGTTCTGCCTCGGATACGGACGTGTGTCACAGGCATTTCGAGTATTAAATGTGGTGGGAGGAACTCTTAATAATAAGTTCCGTCCGGGTACTACCGTTTATAGATGGAAAGTTCGTGAAGTGCTATGCGCGTTTCGATTTCAGAATACTCGAAATAAAAATAAGGCCTTAAGGCTGGCAACGCGTCTTGTAGATCTACTGGTCTTGGAGTCCATGGGCGACAGGCATTAAAAATTTAAACGAATGGTAAATTTTCTTTTTATTTTAAACATTTACAATCCGAATTACGAAGCTTTACTGTGCTTACGAGGATCGTTGCAATTGGTAAGCAATGGAGGGCTGAAAAATATGTAATTATAGTCATACGTTGCTATACACTCCAACGTACAAATTTGTACGTCAGTATACTTCATACAAAATGGAAACCTCAATATTTTTATTCTCTAAAAGTAAATTTATTCCTAGATCCCATTCTTTGAAGTTCGATGTTAACTTACCCGCACTACCTTTGTACGTCCCCAAAGTACTGATTCTGTAACCCTCATACTCTGGCCCAACGGTGAACACAGAAAAAGAGGCCGATGCTTCTTGCCCCGACTGGGCTTCCATTTCGATCCTCAACTCATATAACTTCTGATTGGTAAGATAGTTTAATTTCTCCAGGCCAAGCCAAAACTCACCCGCCAAGTTACCAAAACCATACTTGTAATCAGACCAACTTTTGTAGAAATCTTGAGAACCATCAAATCGATTTTGAATTACCTAAATGAATCATAACAATTGTGTTATATTATAACTTAATAAAGGCTCATTTACGTGGAGAGACTTCCTCAACTCCAAGATACGATTATCGCCAGCAAAAAAGTTTTATAATGTAAACTAAAGATATACAGATTGTTTGGGGACTGTTTTCCGTCCCTTCATCAAAAGTGTCATTAGTACTATCACCTGTCTTCGTTTTCGGGAGCAGTCCTCAAACATCCTGTGTGTGAGGCGATGATCGCGAAGTCATTAAACTTAAACCAGCAAGTTTTTGTTTCTTCATTGAATCTATGTTCTCGTGCGATAAACTAACTCCATGTAAGCGTCTTTAATTGGAATAAACTTTGATAAAGGTACTAAGAGATAATGGATAACATTTCTCAAACAACGAAATAACAACTTAATTAACAAACGAAACCGTTGCCTTAAACTTAAACAGACTTGAAACATTTAAAACAGTTTAACTTTTTTCGAGGCTTTACTAAGTTCAAAAAATTATATTATTTTTCAATGCAGAGTTCGAATACGCGTAGAACTTAGAATATTACCGTCCAACCGCCTCCAGCACTGCTGAGATCACAAAGAACATAGAACGGTTCCATATCATCTGGCCTTATTTTATAAATTCCAGATATATTGAAACCTTGTAACTGAATCTCTTGACAATCTGTTGGGTATCTTTCTATACGATCGACTCTTCCAATCCTGAAATGGAGGGAATGGTAACTTATAAAAACAAAGTTGGCCATGACGCCAGGCACAAAAAAACAAACGAACAAAAAAACACAAACTTACTAGCTGACCCAGCAAACCTGGTTTTTGCGTATATTATTTATCGCTATTAGAAAATAAGAGTTGGAGGTTAAAGGGTGGAAATTTAGAATTTTATGGAGTTTTTTAATGTCTTAATATAAGGCCACATCAAAAGTCTAATTCATACATATGAAAGGATTATTGGGGGTAGAGGAAGCGAAAGGAATTCGTTAGGAACAGCTGGAAAGCCGTAGACTCCACCTACCCAACAAGAAAGAGGCTTGAGACTTTCACATCATAAAAACTACCAAAAATTAAAATTAAAATTTAAGTATTTACCTTACCATGTAAGGGTACAATGAATAGATAACCTAATTTCAGACCTATTGAATATACATGTAAAATTTCATCAAAATCGGTCAAGGAGTTCCGGAGGAGTATGGTGAGTAAAACTGGAGTATTTATGTATTAAGACTAGATTCTAATCTAATTTCATTAATTAATTCATTCCTAATAAATAGAAATCTTATAAGAACACACAAGGTAGTCGAGAGCGTTATATCTACCGTTTGCGGTGACGGCATTTGAGTAGATTTTACTGACAATAAATATTTCATATAGGAAAGGAAGTTGTCTCTTTCCAAACTAAGAGGAGTAGGAGCAAATACTTGGACTTCGCTCACGAGATAACCGCTTTGTGGGATGTGGATTCGACGATCATTATCTCTATAGTCGTTAGCGTAAACGGTCTCATAGCGAAATCTTGATCAACATCTAGAGAGTCTTTCGCTAGATAGTTGGATCAATGGACGGATGCAAAAGGCAGTGGACACAGCACGTATTGTCAGACGGTTTCTTTTCTGCGGCCCTAACCATCGGTAGCTTGGGCCAAGCTCCGCTGCTGGTCTTCCAAATTAGGTTTTTTATACAATTTTTATTTTTGTATTTTACTTTTATATATATTTTATAAGACACCTAATTGATAAATTAAATATATGAGAGAATAATAGCAAGCTTTAAGGAACTTAAGGTGGCCGTTACTAACTTGCAATCGCATTTCCTCGATTTCTGTTCTTGTAACGCTCTTCTAAACTCAGATATTAAACCAATAGCTTCTAAAGATCCACTGACGTCAGGTCTGTAAATATAAAGTTGATGATGACGGTGATGAAAGTCATCAATGAATGATAATAGTACGTGAAACCCCATCAAAACCGGTCTAACCATTCTCGGGATTATCTGACACAAAACTTTATAAATCGAGTTTGTGTATACGCATTGTAAAACACTTATTTTTATATTACAAACACGCTACTACTATACAATTTAGTATGGAATCAAATTTCAAAAAAAACTCACCTGACTATAGTTCGAGCTGTTTGTCTAGTTTTCACTTCAGATATAATAGAAGCAATAGATTCAACACTAGTCATAATATTCTTCATGTGGCTTTCCAAATATGTTAATCGGCTGTCCAGGGAGGTGTCCAATTGATACTCAGTGCCTTCAACTGAATAAAAAATGTTTTAAGAATCTTAACACGACATCTATACAGGGTGTTTGAGGACTGCTCCCGAAAACGAAGACGGGATAGTAATAATGACACCTTTGATGAAGGGACGGAATAAATTTCGATCCTGATTACATAAATATCACATTTTTAAAACGTTTCAGTAGCGTTATTTCGCACCATCATGTTAGTACAGCTGTTTTGTTATCATTTTTCATTGTTGGTTCTTCTTTTTAGTAAAGTAATGTATTTTTTATGAAAATATCATTTCATTTAGCTGTACTTACGTAAATAGTGCAAATTAAAAGTGTTAAAAATATGTATTTTAATAGTCAGGGTCGACGTATATTCCATTCCTTCATCAATGGTGTCATTAGTACTAATCACCCGTCTTCGTTTTCGCGAGCAGTCCCCAAACACCCTCCTGTATAACATAAAGGTGATCATATATCGAAATTGGAACTAAACAATAATGTTTTAAATTGGCCTGTTCTAAATACAATGGTCTAAGAACAGCAAGTGTATGTTTTTTCAGGCGCTACTGGTTCTGAAGAAATTTGTATTTACTGGACTCCGTTAAGAATGAGTATAGCTAATGACAAAAATTTCTGGCTAAGGACTAATTTAGATATTAAACTAATTAACCCTTAGTTTTGTCAGTAGCTCGCAGTTTCTTATCAAACATCTGTTTGATTTCACTTATATCATTTTTTATTTTATCCAATTCCGGTTCCAATTTCTCCGAGTATCCTGAACTTTGGACAGCCTTAAAGATCTCAGTCAAGTATTTGAGGATGCTGTTCGTTTTCTCATGGACTTCTATATCTAATCTGTTTAATCTGAAATCTATGTTATCTACTTTTTTTAAATATTTTTCACTAGATGTTAGAGATTCCATTAGTTTCTCTATCACAACTTCTGTATCGGAGGACGTTGATTGTGGAGTCCGCGTATAATTTTTGTGTCGCTTTGAAGACATCATCGCATCATTTAATTCACTCTCATATTCATGTTTCCACAAAGATTTGTCGCCGTAGTCGTTTTTCCGCTTCCCCGGTTTTTCGCTCTCGACTTTACATAAAAAACTTGATAGAAATATAAAGAAAAACAAATTACGAGCCATATCGAGATGTATCAATTGTGTTTGATGATTGAAGACTGCCGGTAACACGAAGATAATTACGATTCATAGTCAGTTGACAAATATTGAGTTTACAAAACAAAAACACATTTATAATAAGAAATGCCATTTATATGACTCTTCGACAGTTAATGAATGGATTGGAATTTTTATTATTGTTTGTAATAAATATAATAACGAT
>JAOSYY010000008.1:1270813-1282322 GCA_025727935.1 Hebomoia glaucippe
GCCATTTATATGACTCTTCGACAGTTAATGAATGGATTGGAATTTTTATTATTGTTTGTAATAAATATAATAACGATGTCTAATAGATTTAATTCAAGAGTAGTGCTTTAGTAAACGAAACTAAAAGCCGTGTCTTTACAGGTTGTTTGGGGACTGCTTTCGAAAACAAAGACGGGTGATCCTGATTAAATAAACATATTTTTAAAGCGTTTTATTAGTGTTATTTTGCTCCATTATGTTAGTCTAGCTGTCTTTGTTATCATACTTCATTGCTGGCTCTTTTTTCTTAAGTAATGTATTTTTATGAAACTATTTTTTCATTAAGCTATACTTACAAGATGGAGCGTAAATAATGCTAACGAAAAGTATTAAAAAGATATCTCTTTTTAATCAGGATCGATTTTTGCCGTCCCTTCATCCAATGTATCATTAGTACTATAACCCATGAATGAACTTTTTAGAAGCGAGCAAAATCTCTTTATATTTAGTATACACGAGTATTTCGAAAGAATGTTGAAGGAAAATTATCATAAATTAGGAATATTTATAACTTTATAGAATAGGCTTCAAAATACACCCCTAGTTGCCATTATAAGTTTTTTATACTTTATCTAGTAAAGCATTCCGATAATAAAGGAGGAGGTACTTCGGCATCTTACCTCGCATTGTTGGTATCGCCTGCAACTTATCCGAAAGTGACTGCTTTAATCTTTCCAAATCCAGTTTTACTGATCTCAATGACTCCTGCATTAGTTCTCCAGGAATGAACTTCACAAGTCTAAGAATTTCAGCGAGGTATTTCAAAATACTACTTGTTCGGTCATGAAACGTTGCATCCAAGTGGCTAACTTTATTTTCCACTGTTTCCACCATCTTAAGATATCTCTCGCTAGCTATAAGTGTGTCCGCGAATTTTTCTACTACCATATCGCCTTTCAAAGAGCGTCCCGTTGTTGTTGGACGATGAGAAATATTATATTTGGTATCCACGTCGTTAAGAATATCGTCATTGTCTAATTTCATGTTTAAATCATCTTTTTTAGCCGTTGTCATATAAAATAATAAAGAAAATATAATATATCTATACATTTTAAATATATATTCAATGACCCGTACGATCTTAAGAGTTATAACACAATGAATATTCATAATGATTTAACTTTAAAATAACTTGTTACAGAACTTATTTTAAAACATTTGGTCTTACAGGTCTCATTGTTAAGCGGTTTAAAAACAAATAATATTACTGTCTGTAGAGTTTAATGTTTTGTTAAATATTTAATACAATCTACGGTCAACTTCAAAACCCACTACAAGTATTATGTGAAAGTATATCTTCTTTAACTCTCATCGCATATTGACTTAGTAACTTAGCCAACATGTTCTTTATTTACCTATAGTGGCCAATATAAAAAACCGCCTTATGGAAATCTTACCGGCCAGTACATAATAACAAAAAAAAAACAAAATTAAGCACAGTTTATCGTGAGTAATATAAATGTAACCCAAAAATAGATTTAAAAATCGTTAATTCGTTAGTTGTAATATTATTTAATTAATAATTAAATAATAATATTAAACTTAATATGAATAAGTAATTTTAGTCATAATTATTTTTTTACAATTATTAAATAAATTATTTGTATTCTGGACTTACACTTGACAAATTTCATAGTTGAAATGTCAAATGTGACATTAGCTGTCAAAAGCACATCGCGGCTAAGTAAAATAACCTATAGGCATGTTATCTGTTCGGTATTTACATAAGCAAATAAACCATGAAGCAAAAGTGATAACACAAATGTTAATGTTATCTTAATATATACCACTATACATATTTTTTAATGATAATTACGTATATTTAGAAAGACGTGAATACTACGCATTTAACGATTGTTGAACCGTGATTTGCAATTCATCTTTGCTCAAAGTCTACCTGAATATTATAATTAAATATGTTTAAGGTTAAATTACTTTAAATTATTCTTTATTAAATGGGAAATTTGTAATTTTGTATATATTGTATATATTTGTTTGGACAGGGTCTTGTTGGCTTGGTAACAGGAGGCGCCTCGGGGTTAGGGAGGGCGACGGCTGAGCATTTAGTGAAACAAGGAGGACGAATAGTTATTTGCGATCTTCCATCTAGTTCGGGACCCAATGTAGCCAAACAATTAGGTAGTGCCGCAGCGTTTGTTCCAGTTGATGTATGTACCTTTAGAATATTATATACTAACGAGGTGACTCAGCAAACGTCATTTTGCCACATAAATATGTATGGGTCGATTCTCATAAAAAACAAAATATTTTGCTTAGAAAATTTAAAAATAAATGGGGGTGGGCCCCCTAAAATGTTGGAGGATTAAAATAGATGTCTGATTCTCAGGACTACTGAATATACATATAAAATTTCATATAAATTGGTTGAGCCATTTCATAAGAGTGCTATTATGCACACTGTAACAGGAGAATGTTATATATTGATTTTAATTGTAACCTAAAGTACAGGCTATATATTAAAATGTTGTACCAGGATATATTTTAAGGTCCTCTCCAACATAGTGAGTTAGAGGTACCCAGGAAATATATAATACTATATTTAGATATACTAATAGCTGAGTATACTATAATTATTAATTCCCTAAAATTGTATTGATTCAATATTTTTCTGCTGCTGCTCTTGTCAGCATTTCAATTGTGCAATAAGGAATGGTACCTCATATCTTTTGTGTTCTAAAACTGGTCATCAAAAATTTTCCTTATGATCTCAATTGTTGCCAAATTTTTATACAACCAAATAGTTTGAGCTTCAAATTTAAGTCTCGTCCACTAGCATGAGCCATAACATTCTGAATATACTATTACTACACTTTATTTGTTTTATTCTGTGATATTGTGTGAATATACCCGTTTAATGTTTCTGCTTCAGGTTACATCAGAACAGGATGTGAGAAATGCGCTACAAGCAACAGTCGATAAATTTGGAAGACTTGATGTGGCAGTTAACTGTGCTGGCATAGCCACAGCCGCTAGAATATATAATTTTAAGAAAGAACAACCATTTGATTTAAAAACCTTCCAAAGAACCATTGAGGTGTTTATAATACTTGTATTTTATGTTTAATGTCTTATGCAAAAAGTATTGCTATGACTGTCCGCGGTGTCATAGCTCTTTCATAAATTGGCTGATTTTGATCTCGATCTGTATAGAGCCTTCATGACTTCTGCAAACATTTTCAATATTCATTTTTATGTAAGTAAAATTTTTGTTGTAGATAAATTTAATTGGAACCTTTAATGTCATCCGCTATACGGCTGGATTAATTGGAAAAAATGCTCCCAATGGCGATGGTCAGAGAGGTGTAATCATTAATACAGCCAGCATTGCCGCATTCGATGGTCAGGTAATTAATGTATACAACATATATGTTTCTATGTCAATACACTACTCTATTGAAAAAGTATTTTTTGCCACCTGCCACTGTCACCCTTATACAGAGTGTTTTTTAACTGCTCTCGAAAACAAAAACAGGTGATAGTACTTACGACACCTTTAATGATGGGACGGAATAACATTCGATCCTGACTATAAAACAGTCATACTTTTAAAACGTTTTTTAGAGTTATTTACGCTCCATCATGTTTGTATAGCTAAATGAAACGATTACTTCATAAAAAATATTGAAAAAATAAACCAGCATTGAAACGCAAATCAAAAACAGTTGATGGTCTTCGAGAGACCCATGCTGATAGTCCAAAAATACGCCGTATAATGTTTTTTCCGATATTTATTTCTTAAAATGCTTATTATACTACAAAAATCCAATATATCATTAATAACATTGATTAGTATTTATCACAGTATAAGACTATAATATTAAATTTTATTTCAGATTGGCCAAGCCGCTTACTCAGCATCAAAAGCCGGAGTTGTGGGAATGACTCTTCCTATAGCCAGGGATCTTTCAAAGCAAGGCATTAGAGTTGTCACTATAGCACCAGGTGAGATAGACAGTATTAAGTTAAAATAACATTTTGTCATAAAGTACAAAGTAATTTAGAAAAGATTATAAAGATCGTACTCGGTATCATTCTGTTTAGTTGCTAAAAATATAGCATTTTTTTAAACGTTAATAATTAATAATTAATTGATGGGCCGAAGACAATGATAATATTTTATAACTTGTCTACCTAAGAAACTTATCTCGTAGATAGAAATGGCGAAATTTTTTCTTAACGTTGAACAGTCAAACGTTTTGCCACGTTCCAACTGATGGTAAGTAAAAACCTGGTCTATGAACTAGCACGCTTAGCTATGACTTTATTTTGTGCCGAGTTCGTGTGGTGTTTTTTATGATTTCTGTGCATTAAAATAATTAGAATTTGCTGCAGGATTAAGTTTTTCGTTGTTTACCTTTAAATTACAAAAGATTATTTTTGTTTGACTATTACGGCTGGATAACGACACAATACTCTCTGTATAGCAACATAGAACTCTATATAACGACTGACAAAGAAACTACTGGTCTTCTTTTCATTTGTGGCAGTGAATGTTTTTCGTTTGAAATTGTACTGCATTTCGAGATATTTCTTATCAAAATTTATATGTTTTTAATAATTGAATAATTACATTATATAGATATTTCTCTCTATAACGGCGTCGTGTCATTAAATGTCGTTGTGCAGGTGTTTGGGGACTGCTCCCGAAAATAAAGATGGGTGATAGTACTAATGACACATTTGATGAAGAGATGGATAAAAAATCGATTCTGACTAAAAAAAGACATTTTAAACGCTTTACATTAGCATTATTTACGCTCCATCTTGCAATTACAGCTAAATGAAATGATAGTTTCATAAAAAATACATTACTTTACTAAAAAAAAGAGCCAGCAATGAAGTACGATAAGAAAAACAGCTGTACTAACATGATGGAGCGAAATAACGTTAATAAAACCTTTTACAAATATGATTTTTTTTTAGTCAAGACCGAATTTTATTCTGTCCCTTCATTAAAAGTGTCATGAATATTATCACCTATTTTCGTTTTCGGGAGCATTCCCCAAACACCCTGTATAGAGGTACAATTTCGATGCTATCACCGTTTTACAGGCTTGTTTAGGACACCGATGATGGAATCGTTGCCAGAGCCAGCTATTAAACAATTGGAAGCGTCAGTGCCGTTTCCGTCACGGCTGGGCCAGCCGGAGGAATATGCTTTATTAGTACAGAGTATTATACAGAACCCAATGATCAACGGGGAAACAATACGATTAGACGGATCCTTGAGAATGCAACCTTAAATTATATTTAATAATTGAGTGGACATTGAACTGCATTTATAGATAATAAACATTTTATTAGTGAATTTGTTTTTTTTTTGCCTCAGCCTTATTAAAAGCTTAGCTGTGTAAAGTTGTACACAAACATATTAAATTGTTCAATATTATGACTAGATTTATTTTGAGGTGTTCGAGCTTACTCACGCCAACTCGGGTGGGTACCGGAAAACTATTTTCTAGATGTGTGTCCACATCATCAGACGTCTGCCAATGACATTCCCATGGACATCGGTGCAGCCGTTTCGGGAATTAACCGCGACATTTGGTAGAGACAATTCCATTACTAATAGCTAACAAGTATTAATGTTTTTAATAAAAAATCTAGCTAAAAACATTAGAATACGTAAAGCGATACATTTATCCTTGTAAATTTACTTGCAATATTTAATATATATAAATTTTATACACAAATACAGGGTGTTTAGGGACTGCTCCGGAAAACGAAGACATGATAGTACTAATTACACCTATGATGGACGGAATAAAATTCGATCCTGCCTAAAAACAAACATATTTTTAAAACGTTTTGTTAGTCCAGCTGTTTTTGCTATCATTCTTCATTGCTGGCTCTTTTTTTTGTAAAAGAATGTATTTTTTATGAAACTATCGTTTCATTTAGCTATACTTACAATAGAGCGTAAATAATGTTAATAAAAAGTGTTGAAAATAGTCTTTATTTTAGTCCGGATCGATGTTTCCGTCCCTTCATCAAAGGTGGCATTAGTACTATCACCCATCTTTATTTTCGGGAGCAGTCCCCAAACACTCTGTATATGCCACGATTCCTTAAGCTAGGATTAAGGATTAAAGAAAAGTCAATTTAAACGAAAATATTATTTATTTCTACAGTAACGGCCACCGGCAACGCGTCACCGGCAACGCGCCGTGCGTCTCACAATATTTATTAAACACCATGAAAATAAATACACTGAATGAACGGGCTACATCATTGACCGCCACATATATGAATCTAAGTGGACATCTAAAAATAGATATCGTGTTTGCTGTTTAAAACCTAACGACACCTCAAAACAGAATACAAATAAAAAAATTTCGATAACAACAACTTTTATAATGTACAAACTCTTAGTGAGGTAATGATAGGGTAAAATTGCGACGACATTTGGATGCGCAGACAATAATATAATCCACAAATTTTAATGAACCGACAACAAAATATTAAAACCCATATCGTTTTCGTAGATTATCCTAACGTATTGACACTTCACGATAAATACAAAGAAAACTGTGGGTTGTTATATTATCGCTATATCCCAATTTGCTGCCGTGTTTCATGAATGCACGATCTCGATATGTAAATGTTTTCTCTGACAGAAGCGAAGATTAAATTTGAAATACTGTACGTTTTCTATTGAACAGCTGAGAAATGCTAATCAATTCAATGAACACGATAGCAAATTTTCAAAGTACAACTTATTGGCTGATGTACTTATTAAGTTGTTTCGATGCGAGGCTTAATAACATCCGCTCATAGAGCGAACTAGATTAAAAGGCCGAATAGCAGAAAGCCACGTGGACACGGTACACACATTTGAAGTGACTGTCGCAATCCAAAACATCAATGTGTCTATTATCGAAAGTTTGTAAACGGCAAATGCGATGTTAACAGTGGTATTCTGTCAGCCCGATTATGTTTAACAATACATTGAATTCTCTGCTTACCTCGACCTACCTATATGTACAAATGATCATTTACAGGCCATGTATAGACACCTGGGGGACGTAAGGATTCGTCGCATAAATTTTTAGCCAACACATTAAGTTATAAAACTTTCCAGCGCCTATACAAGTTATTCCATGTGTACAGCTACGATTCGCGAAGTAAAGTACTTTAAGTGCAACAGAAGAAAATCACTTAGGTACATAAAATTTACAGTGAAGAACTTGGCGGGCTTAGGCCCGATTCGTTCGTAATCATGTCGTCACCACATAAAACTTATTGAAAAATACTATACAAAAATCTAAATTAAACATCGACTGAGATTAAAACTAACTTATCGTTAATGAACAACAAAGTGGTTAACTTACAAATTGTAACGCGTTTGTTGACACGTCTAGGTTAATTAGTGTTATTTTGGAATGTGTGGACGAGTCCGACCTAGTCAGCCATAGATTTCTCATCGGTGTATTGTCTAGCGTGGAGTTAACGGGATGTTGACGGACTACTCGGGCACAGGCCTTCCGGTCGACTGAGCTGATACGTCTTAACTGCAGAATTCGTAAACGATTTCGCAACATTTTACAGTCCACAACATTTCGACCTTCACAGGAATCATAATTTAGTCAAGACGATGTCTCAATTCATTAGATCTCTGAGCTGAATAATCGAAAACAACCGAATCTTCTCTTTAGATGGCAATCATGTCGAAGAAAAGCCTCTCTAAGGATACGCACTCAAGATCTGTCCGAAGATCGAGTGGTGACTTGAGGTGCTCTCGTTTCTGCGATCGTACTTGTTGCAACAGGCGACGGTGAGGTCGTATTACCAACAGCTAACGAATCTGAAGGAACCCCCCCCCCTCCCCGCTGTAATACCCCCAAATAGTGTACCTCACCACACCGTTGGGCCTCAAGGAGCCGACCGAAGCCCTATTTGGTATAAATCTATTACTTTAACTCCGAAACGAACTCATAATGTACAATCAAGAAACACGATACGTTACTCGACATTACAAAACACTTATTAGTAGTCCATATGTTACTTACAAAAACACTACATACAATATTACGCTGCTCATAACCTAACTTACTAAGTAAATATTTCTTTAATATAAGCATAATCTATTTATTATCTATATAGCGATTGATTAAATATTAAATGATAGAAATTGATTTTGAAACAATGTGGCCTTCGAAATGTCCCTTTAGACGTTACGATTGAACACCGGCATCCGATCAGATGTTGGTCTTCGCTCGGACAAGGTGGGTTGCGCTCGATACAAGGTACCCTGTACTTCATAATAAAACTAATGGCACACCACTGACACGAATAAACCACATTAGGTCTCAATAAAGTGATACGGTTAAAATATATAATTAAAAAATCTATACAATTATTAAATACTGAATTAATTAAATATAATTGTACTATAAATAAGGTTAGGTTCATATAAGTATTATAAAATTGTATATTGATTAATTAGTATTCGATGTGATATTGTAGTCATTATAAGGTGTCAAGTCAGGAAGTAAAATATATATAATTTAATGTGATTTAATGTATAATTAAAAATACTGTAAAAATGGTAACGCGTGCTTGGTGTAGCACAAAAGCAATGTTAGTAAAGTTACTCGCTTAGTGACGTCGGCATTAAATTCTCACGCGCCCATGCCCCATTAGGGGGCTAAAACTTCTGGACAGGAATTACGTCGTTGCCCCATTAGTACGGAAAGACCCACAGCCTACAGTGTACCTAACTATTTCATACCATCACAGATCAGCTTTGCCTTTGATAAAGCATCTATAAATGTGAATTTTCGATTTAAAACAACGTACCTCGTTAAACATTAAAAATTCTATACTCATGAACGCATTAATCTCTAAGCAAAACAATACACAGCTTAAAAAACGGACATATATACAGATGGGGTTGAAATTCAACATTTGTTGCACCAACATTATTGTTTAAATACTTTCATAACTAAACATAAAAAAATATCTCAATGTATCAATGAACAGGTATCGATTCAAATTATACGCTCTGAAACTGTACAATTTACAATACACAAGTGACGAACCGATCGCTTGAATTAAAAATATCCGCGGCACTCTCAAGAGGAACATCGTTTTATTGTAATAATTTTATTGGCTCGAACAAGAGGGCTACAAATGGATATACGAGACATTATTACGATGAAACAACATATAAAAACTGATGAAATTCATTAACAATTGACGGGATACCGCAATAGATTTGACTATCAATTTTCAGTTCACTGGACGGTATATAGACAGACACGGTGAGACTTTCCTATCTACCATAAAAAAGTTTCAGTAAGAGCCTCATGCAAATGATAAAATACGAATCACTCATAATGTACTTCTGACGCGGTGTACCACAGATATGCACTTGGTGCGATGATTACATATATAAAATAATTATACAGCGACATACAGATAGATAACGCTTATCGTATCATCTTAAACAGGAGCAGTGTTGTCAGAACTGCCTCGAAGTATTGCGAAGGCAGACCACTGTTTAGGTCACTACAGATAACGAGATATAAAATAAAAACGTTCTCAAATTAAATTTGTAACGCATGACATATAGACATATATCACATAAATGATAATTGTTTATTTATAATAAAATACGATATCGATTTTCCACTTTAAAAGTTGACCATAATTTTTGATTACATTATACTATGTTAGAAAAATACGAAATAATGTACTTTCAGTTAACATATTATATATGTTAATAAAGAACAATATGCTTTATAAAAATACATTGTCTTCTCGGCCGCAGGCCATTTGACGATAGTACCCATCTTTTTTTATTTAAAAATCTATGATTTTTAAGGCTCTTTGCACGTATGTTGAAATATTTTACATAATTACAAATAGAAGTAGCATAAATCACTGTAATCTGCTATTTTAATATTTACAAACGTTAGGTATATTATATTTGTACTGGTACGGCCGATAAGTTTTAGTATATATATTTATATATGTGTGTGTGTATGTATATTCATTACAATTACATACAACATCTAGATTACGATTTTAAAATATATTTTTTTTTTATTGAACAAATGTAAAACTTTTTAAACACTGATTTTATTATAGTGACAATACGTAGAGATTTTTTTTACTTTTAAATATAAACTCTTAATAATCTGAAATATATTCAGCCAAATAACTACATTAGACACATTATTATCAACACGAAACACTGTTTCAACAATTATTCATATCTTGATCTAAAACACGCGAAGACACTGTGTAGTGTATTCTATACTTAAAAAGATGAATTAATTATGTGTATTTTATTCATATAATAATAATAATAATAATAGTTAATAATAAGTAACATGAAATGTAAGGGCGGGCGGAAGGCACCTGCCTCGGTTAGAAAGCATTAAAACTAACATTTACACATCACACAACTAATATATCATGTTCATCAATTTTCGTTTAAAATCACAGACGTTTTCCTAAAATATGTATGTATAGTAATATTTTCCCTTCACTACGCACCGGAATTAAGACAAGCTAATATAAAATCTGTACTTACATAATTTCGATATAAAGTTATACATAGACTGCTCAATAAATAAATTCATAGCTACGCAACTGTTAATTAATTTTTTTTTTCTTTATGTTACAGAGATAATGCAGATAAATAATTTGTATTATCTGTATTGGGACTAGGCGCGCGCGGCGGTTTTGTCCGCGCGCTCGGCACAGTAACTTACATTAATCACACACCAAGGTACCAAACTAAATCTAAATTAATAATAAGTAATATTTTGTAGTAGCTATTTCATTTTCTTCTTGAGGAGTCTCGATCACACTGATGACCTGCTCCTCGTCACTGGCGTTTCAAGATCTGGAAAATTCATTTACACATTCAATAGATATTACAAACCTTTATATACGGCGAACGGGGTTAAAGGTTATTCTGTTTAGTAGTTAAAAGCCGAACACCAGTTAAAAATTCGTGAATCAAATATATATCTTATAGATTTCAGGCGTGTAAATGTATTTTTAAAATATTCAATCTTGCGAATATACAAAAATTTACACATCCCCTCTTCTAACCGGATATTTTGGCTTTCCATTTGCTAAGATCTACCAAAATCCGAAAATGTAGATGGACTGGACCCTATTAACAAATGGAGCAAATAAGTCAGATTCTGGCAACCAAGCGTCTGCTGAAGGAGTAGGGTTCGTCAAGTCAGGAGATGGGAAGATGACTTGAAACGGACAGCGGGACCACTCTGGTCGAGAGTGGCAAGGGACAAAACACACTGGAAGGAGTTGTAGGAGGCCTATGCCAAAAGGCACACGAAACTTGGTACATCCTGTAACCCTATGTTTAGGAAATAAAAGAGATATTTACTTATTTACTAGCTGTCCCCGCAAACGTCGTTTTGCCACATAATAATAGGGGTTGACTGTAGAGGGGTGAAAATTGGGGGTT
>JAOSYY010000008.1:1293954-1305378 GCA_025727935.1 Hebomoia glaucippe
TGAAATGTCTATAATTTCATTTTGTCTACAGAAGTAAAAGTCGTGACGTGCTATGCGCGTTTCGATTTCAGTATATGAATTTAGGTATTTTCGAAATAAAAATAATTAAGACCTTAAGGTAGAGGTGTCCATGAGCGACCGGAATTGCTTAGATAGGCGAACTGTATGCTTGTTTGGCTTTCTATCGTATAAAAAAAAATAGTATTTTCTGAACGCACTTGAAAGTTTTTATCTGTGTATAAGTGCGGGCTAATCTACGGAACGGCTGGATAGATTTTGACGGGTCTTTACTATCCGATTGCTAGTTTAGCGAGTATCACTTTGGAATAGTTAGGATTCTGCACATAATAGGTACATTGACAGAATTTTTTTGAAGTTCTGAGGATCCTTTTGAAGCTAAATAATTTACATAAAATAGTACGTGAGTGAATCCACGGGATGCAGTTTAATACAAATTAAGTAACACGGTACGTTTGATGAAAATACACCTAATCCCTTGACACAGTTTGATTAAACTGGTTTTTAAACTTTTCCTCTTATCAGTATGAAATGTATCCTTGTACGTCTAATAAATTAACCCAGTTTAGTTAACGTTTAGTTTAGTGCATTTTTTGCTAAATAACAAGAAGATTTTAGTAGTGAAAAATCGTATACAAGGTGTTTGAGGTCTGCTCCCGAAAACGAAGACCGAAAAAAACATCAGTGAAAAGTTCTTTTAATGTTGGATAGTCCATTTATCGAGGAAGGATTTAGGATTTATATTTATAAAAAAATTAGAGATCGTTACTAAAATTCTAATAATATAACCCAAAGGGTGAAAATCGAAATTAACGCGAGTGAAGCAGCTGGTAGAAACTAATATTGTTTATAATTCTATAAAATATAATACTTTAAATAATTTAAATTAGAATTATATGTTCAAATAAGAACTATTTCTAATGATCAGTTTTGCCTGCAAAAGCGTTTAAGAGAAAGAAATAAAATAATTGTCGTACACCATTTCAAAGTTTTGTAAGCTTCAAAATTAAAGTTATGAAATCACTAAGCCTACGATGGAATTAATTTCAGAAATTCAGTAATACTTTAAGCATCACTTACATTGTAGAAAACTAACCATTATTTTTTTCATTCAAAACGTTAATTAGCTGGTTATTAATAAAAATTATCTCTTGCCACTTACTGAGATAATTATGTTTTTTATTTATGTCTGACAGAGGTAGAGAATTATTTTTAAACCTCTTAACGAGGTCCTTAAGAATGAATTCTTAATTCAAAATGGCTCTATAATTTTCAGATTTCGTATTGTCTCTGTGGACGGGAGATTTCTCCGTCCCAGCTATTATTGGGGCTGTCCGGTATAACAGGACGTATGGTTACTCTTGGCACAGTTACACTCCTTAGAATTTATGAGATACTAGAATGTACCCGCGGCTTCCGCCTGGATCGGGATCCTACTTCCGGTTACCGATAGAAACAAATACTGAATGAATGCATGAATCCATTGGTATTATTTATAAATTCAGCTACTAAAAAGCTAAAAAAACTTGCAATCTTTATTATTTTTCTTGACAATAACCTGAAGCAGTTTTAATAATAATAAATTATTTTTAGTTAATCCATATAATTCATTTTTGGTTAGTTTTTTTAATTATATAGTATAGTTTGCTTATAATTTTGTGTACTAATATTTGTCAGTTAATAGAAGCGACATGGTCTTTATGACTAAACTTTGAAAAAAAATCAAAGTATATCGTAATTAATACATACATATAAACCGTGGTACAAGAGATTTTAGCGAAAAAAGTGGCCTATACCTTTCTCCATAGTCCCATCTATCTTAATAGCAACATTCATTATAATTGATTCAGCGGTTTAGATGTGAAAGCTTAATAATCTCACTTTAGCATTTATAATGCTAGGTTTCTAAGTTTTTGTAAGTTATCGAGATACTAGATTGAAGGTTACACAATTACACGGATGTGACGTCACTAACGATTCTATGAGGCGTAGTCGTCTGTCAAATAATATTTATATCAAATCACTGCTAATTTCATGACAGATTGCGGTAACTAAGTTTTTGAGAGCAGAACAAAGAAATCAATTTTATCCTCGATTTCTATAATACTGTATTCATGAATTTTACATGAGTGTATTAAAATTATAATAGAACCTAAGAAGTTTAATTCAAAAGATATATTGTCTGAACATAATCTAAAATACTAATTAAGAAATTGTGATAATTCATTTTCATTTCTGAAGGCATCATGTCACATTCTATCACAAATTTTTACGTAAAATTTTTCAAGCGTAATTTTTTTCTTTACGACTATCAAGCATTATTCATTCAAATTTTATTTTGTCTGAAAAATATATAATTATTAGACCTATTAGCTTTTATATTAATTAATTCTGATTTATATACTACACATTATAAGGAACGAACCCTAGATTACTAACGATGTACCCCCGTTCCACTCGCATTAATTGTTTAAAAGAACCTCACATATCGAGACTTAGACTAACATTATAACATTAGCTGTCCCAGTGAAGGCTCCATCGCTATCGGTCCAGCCGATTTAGATATTAAACAGAACAGGCACAAACACGTAAAAATGGTTTTGTTGTATATAATCTAATGTACCGAGAAAAACTTCAATTTTATATGTATAAGTGATAATAAAAATGAATTAATATTCACTTGGCTACCGATCAAAATTCTAGATTACGTCATAATATAATGCCTTTCGTGACTCCGCTGAGTTCTCTCATACCGACGTACTACTATGTACTATGAGCCAGTTAACGAAAGTATCTGAAGCCATTTTTCAAACGATTCCATTATAAGAACCTAACATTATATCATTATAGTGTAACAACGTGTCTAATTTAACTCGTTATCGTTTAATAATTTCCTGAACTATACCTTTAGCCGGATATGTGAAGCACTACCAATTTACTTTATCATGACTAACACCAGGTTTGCGGACTTCATTCACTATATATATGGACGTGAATGTGGAACTTATTTTAAGCGACAACCTGTTAATTAACGATCCGATCTCAACGAACATAGGCGCGGGAGGAAAAATTCCAACTAGATTTCTTCCATCTGATGTTTAATAACTAATCGTTCGTTGTGAATAGTATTATATGTTAGCGATGCGTTTAAAAATGTTTGACGGGCGGCCCGCACAGTTTCTGAATGGGAGCTGTTAAAAATTAGAACGTATAATATTTAAGTTATAATGCATGCCAGTTTAAAAAGTGCGTAGTAATGAATTTGAAGTCACGCTGGACCTGAATCGATGGATAAGCAACGATGAGGTCGTATAACAATCTGTTTCCCACAACATGTGCTGAATAGAAAAATATATTGAATGTCTGCGACTGCAACACTAAACTGTCAGCGCTATCGGAGAAGGCGTATTCGCCGAGGAAGGGCTCCAATTATTTCTAATAACTAGTGCATTTAATACAATATCTATATAATGTGTAAACTACGGCGTCTGATAATGCAACGAAACGAGGTCAGGCACTTATTACGCGACAGAACTAGATCAAGGTCAAGGTCATTTTTACAAATCAAAAACACACAACTATGTGACAAACAAGCGGTGTGCAAAAATAGCCGCAAATGAATGTGTGCTCACCTTGCATTCTAAAGCTATTTGCGGCTAAGATATGGCCTACTTGCTAAAGATGGGTCAAGGTCGGCCCTAACAGCACGCAACGATCAAACAGCGGCCTCAACTGACAGCCATCAATCAGTACAATAGACGATTCCGAACGATTAGTATTTGAAACGGCCACACGACCTTGGAATTTGCATCAGGGTCGACAAATGAAGGAATCGTGTCAACGAGATAAAAAATAGTGTGTTCCGAAAGGACGGGAAGAGGTGGGGAACGCTCCTTGTACCGACGAGTCGGTGAAACTTGGTCAAGGCTGCCAGCGCCCCCCGCTCGCCTCGTTAGCGCCGAACGGCCCCGAAGCCAGCCGAATCGCTCCGAACGCCCGCGCGTACTTTTATCACGCCTAGATAGCACTGGTGTGATGGTAACATGAAAACGAGGTAAATAATCACTCGTCCTGGCCCATCCGACGATGTCAAGATCTCAACTCGATTTCGATGGTTAAAACGATTACCTTGCATCTTGCGCGTTGCCATTTCGAAAGACAAATCGCGCCGGTACTAGTTAAAACGAGATTGCGTTTAATTTTTGAATATCAAGCGCCCCTTACAACTGCCGTAATAAGATAGGTAATACCTAAAAAATAGAAAGGCCCGGTGTACGAGGCCGCTCTGTCGAAACGCTTAATTCAGGTCAAGGCAGCGAGCCGAAATAGTCGGCTGGCGCGCGCGTTTTTATTGTGATCCAACATCTGTCGCGAGCCACACGCCTGACCCTGCGCACTTCTATACACTTCTTCAAGCATATCTGCCACCGTCACCATGACATAAACGACACCAAAATAAATTGGAAAACCATCAGAACCTAATAAGGATACCGATTCGTGTAATACATGTCAGACGAAGGTCTACTAGTCATACACGAGTGACACGCGAAGTACTGAAATTGCGTAATTATTAAAAATCATAAAGCCAAACATTGAATAGAACAGACTGAATACTGATTACGTTTTAAGTGTCGTTGTGTGGAACGAGCGTGGCGTGGCGACGGCGATTACGTAAGGTGTTCACACACAGTGAACAATCTGTGTAACAACCATTATTTGAACATCTCGGTACGATGTGATTTTATACGTACGGGGACATTATACGTCAGCCATTCGACGAGATACTTTTGACTTGGGTAATAATAATGGCAGAAGCTGAATTATCGCCGATTTGTAGATTTCCATATATGTGTCATGAGTGTGTCAATTAGAGATAATTAGACAATGCTAAGCGAATTCAATACGCGTTGTCTTGAAGTAATATGATACGTGTTCGGGTCACATTTAGGTAGTACATTGCGACAGGTCGAACGAGGCGTCTTGTGAAATGGCGCTTGCGCAGCGCACCCCACTGAACGGTCGATTGTGTCGAAACGACAGTCGCTTGAGTATAACTCAAAGTAACTACCCTCGATTCACAAAGTGTTTCAACGAATCGATCATAACTATATTTATAACTTGTATGCAGTTAAAAAGTTGATCAGAGCTGGTGTGGGAAGAACAATTTTCAAATCGGAAGCATTTTGACTGACTGTCATGTTTTCTATTTGTAAAGATTCCTATATGGATCAAAGATGGCTCGATATTATTTTAGACACGATGGCGATAGACTGTAACGGTTGATTAATCGTTCTTATTTTATAATTAATATCATAAATTTTGGTAGTATTTCGCAATAATCTCTTATAGTTTGCAGAGTTTTTATTTGTGATTATGTAGAAGCAAATACGTGTCGAGTAGCGAATGCATTACACAAGGCTCAGTTGGTTGCAGGTCGGGCGGGCGGTACTAACCTCTCGCAACCGTTAATCAGGTCACCAAACGATTTGTGTCATCTAACACATGCTTTTGTACTACTAAATACACCTACACAAGTACGTCAATATAATTCACTTATAATACAATTATACTGTTATAATTTTGGTATTTTTCTTTTGGTCGCAATTTTGGTAGAGATACGACTTTTTGCGAACAAACTTTTCGTATAGAACTTCTGATTTTTAGTCCCAATAAGAATCGCGGGAATGACAGCAGAAAATTGAAGTTGTATTTGAATTACAATAAAAATGTAAACTGACCTTAAGTCAATTTTCTCAACTAAACTGTGTGAATGTATCAATATCATAGAGTAGTATCAGTGCTCTACATATGAACTTCGACTATGCAAATTCTCATCTAAAATGCAAAAATATTCAGAGTATTTAAAATTCACATATCACATGTGTAGCTATAATTTCGCGTTACTTCATAATGAAACAGATAAACACGAAAAATTCTAGACATATGTACACATAAAGTGTTGTCAAGTCGCTAGGGACACTATTTTATATACATGAGCGTGTGAATTGAATCCACAAGAACCATTAAGTATTCAACAAGATTTATATATGTATATCAATTTTTTTATCAAAAGAATACATTTATTGCCGATGATTCAGAAACAATTTAAATTGAATAAGAGGTTAGCCGTATTATTGACGTGTCTAGTATGGAATAAGTTTTATACGGAAATATAGGTTAACGGTAACAAAATAGATCAGAAACTGTTTTTGTTACATAGGAATATATACCGATTGCAAGAAAACGAATTATCGATGAATTAGAAAAAATTCATTTTGAATCGTCTGGAGCTGTTATTCTAATGAGAAGACCTATCATTTAGTTTCTGATAACTGCTAGTAAGCTTCGTGGAATTTTTCACGAATCGTTCTACCATTTTGCCCGAGGGAAAAGGGGTTGTGTTTTAATCACAAAAGAAGACATCTGGCACTTGACAACAATGGATCGAACGTAAAGTATTACACACATAACAGATCTTAATAGAAAAAAATTACTTATAGGTCTTTAGGAACTTTGCTTCATACGCTTTAACGACTAGACTTTGTGTCATGTAGAAGTTTATTTCATATTTTACCAAATATAGTAAAACTTTTGAATGTTACAAGTATTCGGTGTTTAAATTTGAATCTTATTGCAGCCAAGTAGAGTAAAGACAAATGTAGAGTAATCACGTTGTACTCTTAAAAAAATTTCATTCGTTTTTTTCTGTCCCGGATAAAACCCTGAGACGTCTCCCAACTGTTTTATAAAATATTCCCATGCAGGATTACAGATCATTCTTTCAGCTTATAGATAATTCTCATTGAATTATATCTTATTAGTTCCAATAACTAGCTTCTTGAGTAGATCTTTAATTTAAAAAATCTTCGAATAATTCGCTTATTTATACATTTAAGTAATAGATGTTGCAAACATCCCAGCATCTGGCGAAACGCGCAACGGCGAGTGGCTAACACACACTGACAACTTTATTGCGTACGTGAACGCACAAGCGAGGTGCGCGCGCGCCGCATCGCGGCCCCGCTTGCAAGTAGGTCAGGGCGCTATGCGGCCGCGCGTTTTAAATTTAGAATGATCTGCGCTTCAAACTCCGCCCCATTCGATCACCTAAGTCCTAACTACTGGCAAACATTACCTTTAAAAGTTAATCATTATAAAATCCAAAATATACATACATATAATGTGTATGTATATTATAGATTTTCAACGACGTACTGGCAAACAGACATATGTTACATACAAATGTATAAAATATATGATTAATATATTCTACAACATATATATGACTAAAATTATGACACACTCCGAGACTAGACCATTAAAAACCTAGTAGGTTACGCGTGGATTCAGAAATGTATCACTGTTACAAGTCTCTAGTACATTTTGATGTCTCCAAAAGTGTTTTATTTTATTACGTGGTGAATTAAATAACAGAATTCAGATCCTGCATGGTTTGGAGCAATATGACGAATGGCTAGCCATATTTATTAGTTAGTACGTAAGACTCGAACAAAGGAAACGAGAGTATCATATTGTGAGTGCCATTGGCGGCAGTCATAAAAGCCACAACTTAAACTTATACAAGTTCTAGGGGTAAATCGAGCACGAAACAGCAATGTATAATGCGAATTTAGTTCCAGCCGTTAGACAAAGAAATATACCTATTATATTTTAATGTAGCGACATTAAACGTTTGTAAAAAAGTTGTCTCATTTTAAACTTCGAATAAATGAGATATCGAATTGTAACGTAGAAAAAAAGTGTTTCATCCAAGTATTTTTAATTAAGAAAAACACGTTCGTTTTCGATATCCAAATAATAAAAGTTAAACACGACTTTCTTGTTTATAAATATCATTTAGGAATTAATTTTGAACATTTTCCACAAGTAATATATCTTATTTTCAAGCCGTGGCATTTTTCATTTGTAATTCATAATGTTAATAATAGTTTTCAATTTAAATCAGGACAGGTTATTACAACGTTTGAAAAAACTATTTCTTACTCCAACGATCTTATTAGGTAACTTTTAGCAATAGTGGACTGGCGTTGACTTATTGCCAAATTATTTTGAGCAACGAGTTAAGCCAGAACTTGCAATGACTCAGAAAGTTGATGCTACTTAATTTAATTTAATTGAATCTTATCTAAATTTGAAAACGTGAAGCTAATACTGAAAATAATTGTCCTATTCTGTTTTTTTACGAATAATATTTTATCTAATTTACGATAAGATCAGTGTAGATAAAGACAAAAACTGGGTGAAGGTCGCAAACCATCCGCCTTGCCTCACAACGAAGCATTGCCGTCAACATTTTCATATTATTATTACTGTGTTATTCTATTGTTTGCAGTTTCACTTAAATATTTCTGTTTCCTCTGTTTGATTTATAAAAACAGCAAACGCTCTAAGAATAAACTGGGTAGGAATCTTCATAAACATATAAGTCACGTACATAGCGAAATCCAGATTTTAAAACGAACATCTGCGGGCCACGTCAAAGTTTGTCGAGATTTACTTCTCAGCTCCAACCGTGCAACGTTTCATAACGATGTAAAATACTCGTATAAACAGTGCTAAAAGTAAGACATAATTGTGATGAAATAAAAAGTCAAGTACATCTAAGCTTACCTTCCAACTTCATTCCGACGTCCAGGCACTTCTGGAAGCGGCAGAAGGGACACCGTTTTCTCTGGGTTTTGTCAATATGACAAGCACGCTCGGCCACGCATGTGTACACCTTCTTATTCTGTACGGTCCTCTTAAAGAAGCCCTTGCAAGATTCACAAGTGAGAAGTCCGTAATGGTATCCACTGACTTTGTCCCCGCATACGGGACAAAGTTCCTCTATCACATCTTTTGTGTCGGTTTGGTCACACACGGTTCCCGCGGCGGGTAAGTACGCTCCGGGTTCCGCTCCGGCACCTGTAGGAAACAGATATGAAGCGTCCAGATTAGCGTAGGCGAACGGTTGCGGGTCCGAGGTACACTGATAGGCAGCCCCCTGCGGCACGTATTGTTGCGAGCCTCCCGAGGGTCCGCTGCCGGAGCCCGAGCCCGAGCCCTCCGGGCCCGGACTGAGGTCGAATGGGGACATGTTGAGGGACATGAGGCTTGACTGCTGATCCATCGTCATTGCTCGGCCGCACTCAGCGGCTGCTAATTACAAATCCCTACGGCAGCGTTCGACCAAACAACGTTCACAGTCACCGAGTTCACTGGCGGTCTGACCGCAACACTATCTGCCGCTGGCGGACTGCACCTGTTCGAGCACTATGGTGGTAAGGGGCACATAAATCCAGCACATTTTGTTCTATAGGAATTTAGTATGAGAACACTCCGGGCGCCGAGCGCCGTGGCTCTGCGTGAACTATCGCGACGAAGTGTTATTAGAGTTTGTTGACGGCGCGCGTTATTGTGATCGCGACAAGTACTGTTAGCGCGGCGGCACGCGTGCCATTCATGAGACGTCCCGCGATCGACTGGCGACCGGCCGGCGACAACGGCGCGCGTGCCGGCGCCTCCCGCATGCGCGCCCCGCCGCCCCCCGCCCGCCCCCGCCCGCTCGCACAATGGAAAACGATTAGGAGCCCATGTAATAAGTGAAAGTGAGTCGGTGACCCACTTTCCCGCGATCCAGGTCTATGTTAGTGCGCGTTCGCGCGGTTGCGCCACCGCGCGGGCGAGGAACGGCGCGGGGGGCGGCCCACTGACCCAGTTGCGCACAGTGCCGCAGCAGGGCAGGGTTGCCGCGAACAACGAGCTTATGTTTACGTTCGCGCAGCGTTGCCTCTTGTGCAAAGAGCATTCGCTCTCGCTACGTAACACCTCGGCACCACATTCGGATGTAGTCTTTACCGTGCCTATCGAGTGCACGTATTTTAAATGAAAGCTATTATTTCTTCATTTATTACACTGCCAGATACCTGACCTACATACAACGATACTAAATATTTAATTCATAGGCGACATCTAGGGCTCACATTAAAGTAGAACAAAGGACTTGTTGTTGTTTTAGAAAATATATTGAAATAAGTTTTTATACAATTCAAAGTATTTGGCGAAACCGTTGAATATGAAGTATAATGTAATAAACGTGTCAAAACATTATTATATACGAAAATATCCTTTAACTTGTGGATTCTTTCAGGGGCACGAGTTAACGAAAATCAAAATCTCGGTCAATAAATAAACTTAATAAATTGATTATTTAAAACACACTTTGGGTATTTTAATAGCAAAATTCTCTAAAGAGTCAAAAGCGGTTAATTACTGGAACAGTCATAATGGTATATCATTTACAATATAATTAAGTAACATTAGTTTTGCTATTAGAAACATTCAATATTAAATAAATTAATGATCTTGACCTGGTTTCAGTTAAAATCAGTCAACGGGTCACGAACTAGTGACTGTCTGTGACAGCCTTGTTCGTGGTGTTAAGGCAAGTCGGCGTGTCCTAATGCACTAAACGTACAATGTACAACACAGATCGCCACGTGAGTTAAATCCAAAAAACAGAATCTTGACAATGTACAAAAAAATATACTTGAAAGAAAGTACACATTTCAATTAGCCTGCATTTTACGAGGGAAACTGAAGATGTAAAAAATTCTAGAATTATCAGAACACGGTATCCTTGCTAATGTTAAAAACGCGAACGTTTGTGTGTTTGTTACTATCGCGTGAAAACTGCAGAACGGATCATCAGAAACACATATACGCTATAATTTATAAAGATACTAGATGACCCGACCACGCGTTGCTGTGGCTAAGGATTTTGTATAAAATTGTAATTAATAAGCATTATTATTTTTATTATTGAAACGTTTATGCTTTTAACAGTGCCATCTATTGAATACCTACTCAATTTAGTCAATAGATATTGTCATCTGTCAGAATAGTTTGGAGCTAAAACATAATTTGACTATCAAGTATACAAATAATTATTCACAATAAAAGATATCCAAATGAATCGCTTAAAAATTAATTAAATAGATCATATATTATTCTCTAAATACATAGCCTTATAATCCACTATGGATTATTAAAAACAAATAACAAGGGAATGGACAAGTTTATTTGATCTTATTAAATACTATCCAATTACTATTAATATTTTAATTACATATATTTAATTAGGTTTTTTTTTTTTATAAAATAGATTGAAATACAAAAATAAAAATAGTATAAAAACCCTAATCTAGAAGACCACCAACAGCGGAGCTTGGCCCAAGCTACCGATGGTTAGGGCCGCAGAGAATGAAACCTTCTGACAATACGTGCTGTGTCCAGGAGTACTGCCTTTTGCACCTGACCCTTGATTCAACCATCTAGCGAGAGACTCTTTAGATGTTGGTCAAGACTCTTCGCTATGAGACTGTTCACGCTAACGACTATACGGAC
>JAOSYY010000008.1:1355972-1368634 GCA_025727935.1 Hebomoia glaucippe
ATACCCATGTGTAAATATATAAAATGACTACTATTGTGTCTGTGTGTTTATATAGTCTCACCTTCTTCTTGTTCATTCCTGTTGCCTGAACCGCCAGCTCCACCGGGTATCACAATCTTCAACGGTGGGACTTTTGGAGCTGTGGTTTCGGTAGGCTTTTGTTCTTCAGAGTCACCATCGTCCTTGCCATGGCTAGATTTTGGACTAGCCACAGGACTCCTGCGGTCTTGCTTGCTTCCTTGTGATGAAGATGCTTTCCCTGATCCGGATTTACCCTGAAAAAGCGATGTATTCTTTAGAATTTTTGATAAACTTACCATCTGTTTTCAGAGAACATAAAGGAGAGATAATATAAACAATCTTTCGTTTTAATGAAAACATTAAAGTTTTGGACGTTTCGGAAACGTCTGTAAATAAAATTATTCTATAAAGAATTGATCCCTATTTCCCTTGATCATGCCAAAACTTCAGGACAGTTTTACTGATAAGTTGTCTAATACTTCTTAAATAATAATAATAAAAAAATATATAATCTTGTAGAAACCAAGGTGCCGTACTATAAAAACATACCGGTGCCAGTTCTCGAAAATGGTCGTGCAACGCTTTATTGGGATCGATCTGTCATTACGGACAGATTTATTGTTGCCAATAGACCTGATATCGTATTGAGGCCGAGAAGGACAAACTTAGCAAATACTTGGACTTGGCTCACGAGATAACCGCTTTGTGGGATGTGGATTCGACGATCATTGTCCCTATACATAATAGTTAGCGTGAACGGTCTCATAGCGAAGAGTCTTGACCAACATCTAAGGAGTCTCTCGCTAGATGGTTGGATCAAGGGTCAGGTGCAAAAGGCAGTACTCCTAGTCACAGCAGGTATTGTCAGAAGGTTTCTTTCTCTGCGGCCCTAACCATCGGTAGCTCGGGCCAAGCTCCGCAGCTGATGGTCTTCCAGATTAGATTTTTTATACTATTTTTTTTTTTGTATTTTACTTTTATATTTATTTTATAAAGAAACTTAATTGAGAAATTAAATATATGAGAGAATAAAAAATTAAACAATCTGTCTATTTAAAATTCGCGCAAGATAAAGGAAGAAACGGATTTGAAAGGGAAAAGTTAACCAAACGGGACACAATAGAGTGCAAATCAAATTATTTTTGTTTTAAATCGATCACCGGCAAACAAGCTGAGATTCATTTGATAGGTGCTTAGCCAACCGTCAAAGTCAACTACTCACTGATATGCGGCCGACCTTACTTTTTTCACTTCTAAGCTAGCAAAGCGCTGAATTTCTTTACTTTTATACTGTAAACAAAATTAAATATAGAAAAGATCATACTTTTGCCCCTGGTGTTCCTTTGCCCGTAGACTGGACTTTGCCTGTTGAAGATGTGGCGGCGCCTTTGCTCACGTTCGCCGACGCGCCGCTTTTGTTGAACGGCGCAGCACCGGTCTTGCTCGCCGGCCCCGGAGGCTTACTGCCAGTTAGGATTCTGTTAAACATATTGTGGGGAAAAATGCACATACACCTACAATTATACTAGACAATGGAATAAACATCATTCACATAAAAGTGGTAAATCAACCCAAACCTTCTGAAATCGACTACAAAATATTTGTAAATATAAGTCTCTATAGCTAGGAGTGCTGGCTTGAAGTACTTACGTTAACGCTAAGGATTGGCAGAGAACATTGTTTGTTGGAAAGATGTTAGAAGCATTTACGTGGTTGAAATTAGTGATAACTGTCAATGTTAAATAAAAATAGCTTGAGGCATAAGATGAGTTTGTAAGATCCACCCAGATGGATACCAAGACGAAGTTTGAGATAAAAGACAACAGCTAAAATATGACACAGCGACATGCGAGAATGTGATTGTCAAAAATAGAGTAAATCTAAGCAGTGCTGGATCATAGGAGGTGGACAATTTTTATCTTTCGCAACCACTGCAGGAAAAGAAGTGATTTTATATATGTATATGCCACACAAGAAGTACACACAAAGTAGTTTCATATAGTAGTTATATGACGCAGATGACTAAAAACATTAATAGTAAAAGAGTTTACCGTCCTGGTCCAGTCCTGGCAACAGGTGCGGGCTTTGCCATCGGTTCCTTGTCTTCATTTTCCTTCCTTTTCTTCCGCTTAGAAACATCATCCTCGGGTGAGTCAACCTCTTGATTATCTTCATAACTTTTCTTACTGTTTAAATTAGTGTCATCCTGGGTGGATGACACTATGCCACTACTCAACTGGGAACCCTCTACAATTAAAATAATATATATATATATAAGTTTGTAATATTGTATAATAGTTCATTATACAATATTACAAACTTTCATTTACTATTTACATATATAATTTAAATATACAAAATTTTTCAAACACAATAACTCTTGTATTAACTTATCCATACAAGAATAATAGCTCATCCAAGTATATACTATGTATAAAATTTAAAACAAAAACACAAATTATGCGATTATTCTATTTGTTAACACTTATCTCGGAAATAACTGAATCGACGGACAGGATTGTCACTATTACAAACATTATCCTATAGGTGACAATTAATATAGTAATATGTAACTTAGAATACATTTAATTTATTGAAAAATTTGTAACTGATGAACAACTGCAGTCATGCAGTAAAACTAACCATCTTTGACTCCCGTATTTCCGTCTTTATCCTGTGCAGTGGCCTCCTTTCCTTCAAATTCAACCTGTGCTAGGCCTTCCATGTTGGTCCTTTTGCTACCTTCAGTATTTGTACTCGCATTGCCACTTTTCTTGGTGCTGTCATCCCTTGTTCTTGTGATATGAGCAGCTCTCGTATTATTATCTGTGTAACAATTTATTGTTCCAAGTAACTGATACTTGTATGACTTAGTGCAAACATTATGCATTTCAGAGAAACTGCACAAGGTTACAGTATATATATATATATATATATATATATATATAGTAGATGAACCGGCCACGCCTTGCTGTGGCTAAGGTTTTTGTTATATTCAATTGTAATTAGTAAGCAGTATTATTATTGAAACATTTGTGCTTTTAACACAGTGCCATCTATTAAAAACCTTCTCAACTCAGTCAACAGATACTGTCATCTGTTAGAATTCTATGAAGCTAAAAGATAATTTGACTCTCAAATATACAATAATTCACAATAAAATACTATTGCGACTATAAATTGACAAACAATCTATCCTATCTCGTAAGTTGGAGTGTAGCACTCATTTGAAAGAAAAAATACATTAATATCAGTTCAGTAGTTTCAAGAGTTCATCGCGGACTAACAGCTTGACACATAATTTATATATATAAATTGTCTCATGATTTATACAAATCAAGCATTTTAACATATCTTCTAACAAATCAAGTTAACTGTTAACAATAAAGACTTAATGTGTTTTTGTAAAAAAACTTCTAAATATAACACTTAAGGACACGAGATTAAATTGATCATAATAAGTTGTGTACATATAAGTGGGACATCACTTCCGTCTTAAAACTATTATGCCCTTAAAATGTTATTCTATTAAATCCCTAGTAATGATAATGTAATCAATATTTATTATTAGAGATAAAGCATGTAAATATGTCTCGCTCAATTTTCTAGTCGCCACTGACCTTCAATAGACAAGGCTGACTTCGTATAATCATAGTCACAAGATTTTTAATTTTAGCATTGGTGTCTAACCATTGTCTTAGAGAATTTAGTCATAATAAACACTTATTGTGTGGCAACTTGTATGTTTCCAACAAAATATTCTTCACTTATCTAACTCATCAATATTCATGTGTGCACCTAATTTAAACGATACCTTAATTAAAGTCATACACATGACGTAAGTTAATGAATTTTCTGTTAACCAGTTTATAACATTAATAAAACTGTCATTTCTAGTACTCTTTTATAATATTTGTTCAGTATTTGGTAAATTTTATACAAGGCTATAATACAAAAAATGTTCGAGGTTAGAATTTCACACTCGCGAAAATAAACTTAATTCATAGAACAGTTATCTTTACGACTTTACTATTAACTGTCTCAATGAACAGCATTGTAGCTAGGTATTTTCCATATAACGGATGCATAATTTACGTACCTTCAGTTCTCAATCACCTGATTAACTCAATGTTTTATGCGGAAACGGATTTATTTACGCCACCACAAATAAAAATAACCATAGGTTATATTAAAACTAATTAAATCGATCGTTCTACTAATTTATAACTGAATTATATTAAAAATCACAAGCACTACTTATTACAATTACAGAGAACGATGTTAAAATGTTTATTGCGAAGATTCTAATTTATAACTTGTCGTTTGTAATTCGTAACTTGAAAGCAGGACGATAACACGAATCTTCGATATCATTGTAAGTGTAAGCATCACAAATTTTTACCGAATGGACGAAACAATTTCGAATGAATTATGTACATATAATTACATTACGTCAGGTTGGTTATTGTTATTAGCAGTGTACACAGGAGTCAGCACATTAATGTTAGTATGCAGCGTGCACATAAACTTCTAACTTGACACTAATATAACCGAAAATATCGACTCCCCTTTATTCTGTGAGAGCGCTCTCCTTTGCATTTCACGTCGGCGAACACTTTGAATAGTTATCGCCGGCCGTAGACAATAATCTCACATCAAATTTGCCTAATCAGTCTTAAAAAATCCACCACCACGAAGTTGACGTTACTAAGCGGCCATAACGACAGACGGACAGTTTTAGCAACACGCCCCGATACGTTCCGTTTCAAGCATTCGACACTAGGAATGTCGATTTTTATTCGATTGTTCATCGTTGATGTTTTGGTGGTCTATTGAAAGGGATGTATATTCTGTATGATATAAAAGCAAGTAAAAAACAGAAAACGAGGCTGTTAGTCAATTATTATTTTTATATAATACATAATGCACACATCATCCTGTGAATGCTATAAATTGTAAAAAAACCTATAATTTTCGCTTTAAATATAAATGGTATAAATATTTTTTCGTAAGTAAATCAATTAGCGTATGTTTAAAAAATTGTTTTTAATGATCAACCATATATTTATTTTGAACTTTCACAGATTCTGTTTTAAGTTAATTTTGTTATATCCGATTAATATCGCCAACCGAATAGATTTTTAATCGATTTATCAATAAGAACATAGGTAATATAGATTATTAATTTGTGATTATCTCTTAAATTTATACGTGCTAATTCTACAGAAATTTATTGAATATTAAACAATTATTATTTATTTACATAAACGCATTAGAAATTTAAAACTTATCGTAGTATGAAACGTTTCAATGTCACGCATCGCTATAGACATTCAGTCAATGTCAAAATGTTTAACTATCTATGTTCTAGATGGCGCTAAATTATATTAATCCCTTTATTATATGGTCTAGGAATGAACAATACATTTTAAATGATAATCGCAAATATCATAGTTTAAATAATATGTAGATATAAAATAAATATCTCATAACAAGGAATTAAAATAACATGTATATTTTTAAGATACACAGCTGATACGAAACATATTTTCTTTAAATTACAATATGCTTTAAAATGCTCCGAAATTATTTCACTGAGAGTACAAATCAACATCGCTTTCTGGTGCCGTCTTGAAATATCTCTTATATGACAATTGCCAACTCTAATTATTTTGAAAATATGAATGATTTATATAAACATCAGCAGAAGTTAAATTTATCATGTTTTTTTATGCCTTTAGCTCTATAGAAGGGAATCTCCATATTTCCTAGTGTCATATTATAGCTTTGTCATTAAAATTACCTGAAGTACAATGCTTTCTTATCCTCCAGATTTCATTTAATTGAGTGGTCTTCGAAATAATTTTCTTGCAAATGCAATTCGGCTATTTCCATGGTAATATCAAGCAAATTTTCTATATACAATATTGCAATAACATGCACTCAAACCATGTCAAATAGTACTTAGTAAATGTGATTACAGAATCTGTTTGTAATATTAAAACAACCGCATTTTATATATACTAAAATATTTTTTTACAAGTTTTATCTGTCTGTTTGTTCCAGCTAATCTCTGAAACGGCTACAACGATTTTGACGCGATTTTCACGGGCAAATAGATGTTATGATAACGAGTAACTTAGGTTACTTTTATTATAGAGAATTGGTTAATTTTATTATTATAAACAGTAAATATAAGCTACACCGCACAGACGAAGTAACGGGTACAGCTTGTATTTCATAAAACTTCTTTAACTAATATGCTTACATTTCTGAAGCTAGATTTTAGTAGAAAAAGTGTTAAATTACTATGAATAAAAGAATTGTTAACAAATTTGTATTCCAATATTTTCCCTTAATTAAATAGATTGCTGTTTATTAATTTGTTTTGAATTTTTGATACATCTGTCCGCAAACAAAGCACTTTTGTCAGATATCTTCCTCAGAAATCAATTGAAGGAACTAGTTCGCTGATAACTATTTACATTTTTCTAAACATTTCCAATGAAAAATTTAAGTTTTCGATAATCAGACACCATTTTTAAATTTTTACATAATCAAAATTTTGACTATTTCTTCGTACAACACCTGAATTTATTGATTCCATAAAAATATCAGCTTGTTATTTATTTTTGATATTCCACTCCGTAGGGTTTATGGTCACGAATGAATCATAATTGTTGTGATCGGTACAATGTCAACAATAACAAGTCGTGGTAGTTACAAATCTATAGCTCAGTTTTATTTAGTCAAGTAAAAAGTATATACTTACATCTCAAAGGCATGATAGACATACACACCATACATTAACAAGACATGTTAGAAAACGCTATTGGCACATTCATAAAATCATTCGAACTATAAAAATAGCATAATATTTGTTATTTTAGCTTAAATATTTATTTGGTTGCTTTTGATAGGGTTCAGTAAATCTATTTTTATAATGAAATATTAATTTATGCTCAGTTGTGATTAAATATAGATTTGTAGCAATCTTGCTGGTGCCATTTGGACACAGGTTCCCATGAATTCCGCAAAAAACCAAATAGTGGAGTGCCCTTAAATTGAATAATCTTTGCATTATCTAAAAATAAATGAAATAAAAACCATTTCGTACCGCTACAATTATAAAAGAAAGTTTCATCATAACAATTTTCGTTTCTAATATCTCCTAATCCAAAAGCAATATATGTATAAAGTAAATAACATGGAGGAGTTTTAAATGGTAATTGTTAAAAAAACTAGAAGTTTCTGTGTACAGACAACTTAATAAAAAAAGAGAAATTTTTTAGATATGCACCACATACCACTTTTCCAATATCTAACCAAGAACCTAAAAAACTGAATTTCTCAATTTAGTCAATAATACCTTCTTTGGAGGTGTCAGAAGGGACTAGAGCAGATTAAATAATATACTTTAAAAATACATTTGAGCAAATAATACATAATATTTCTAAGAATTAATTATATTAGGATATTAGCTCCTACCTAAATCTGTAACACAATTGTTTAATTCGTAACAGAGTATAAAATTACAGTTCTGAAATAAACATATGCTCAAAGATTGCTGTGGTTAAAATAAGGTTTGTAAACTACGCTACAGGATGTTATCACTGCAAATAGAACTTTTTAATAATAATAACTAACATGTATGGCTCATGTTTAAATTTGAGAGTAACAATTCTGCAACATTTGTGTTAACTGGTTTTAGTGATTTTATTGGCAATAAAATCTTACTTCACAATAGTCAAGTCAATTTGATTATGGCACTCCACTACATTAGCAAACATACAAAAAAAATAGATCAATATGATAGATGATGTAATGATTATGTGGAGCAAGTGGAAAAGTAAGCATACGAGAGACATTTGCCGCATATTATTTACAAATACTTTTCTCATGTAATCAATCTGGAAACTGCAAATGTCATAACTAAATAATTCGAGCTTCGCACGCAGTTGACAAGTAAAAAATATGTGACAGCGATTTTTGAATAACATGTCTCGCAACTCTAGATCATGAAGCTTGTGAAATGTGATATTGCTGATTAAAGTATAAACAAAGATACCGACTTACCTTTAAGTGATTGCAAATACTCATGAATGAGTGGTGTTGCGTAATCTAACGGGGCCTTTCCCTTAGTATTTTTAACAAAAGGCTCAGCGCCATGCTCTATAAGAAACTCGACCATCTTCAGATTGCCTGATGTAGCAGCATCGTGAAGGGGGGTGTCATCGTCTAATCCCTTTGCATTTACATTAGCCCCACCATTAACCAGAACCACTACAACTTGTAACCGACCAAAATTACATGCTTCGTGTAAAGGGGTCCAACCTTAAATTAGGGGAGAAAAGAAAACAAATACAAAACAAGGTTAGAAAAGCAAAAAATAAATGGAAATTAGATCCAGAAGCCTCTAAAAAAACATTCAAAATGCTAATGCAAAGGTAATCAATATTTGCTGAATTATAATGTCATTTTGTTGTCGGTAATATTTTCTTTTAGGAGGCTAAAGTTCTGCTTTGTGTTTAAATTAAAATAAAAACTAAACAATGATAACAGTGCAGATACATAGATGTTTGTATATAATACTGAAAAGTAATAATGGGTAATTCAAAAATTATATTATACATTTTGAAATTATATATGATTAATTAGCATGTAACAAAGCAAGCAGAGTGAATATAAAATCACTAATGTTATTCTACTTTGGTCTTTAGGACAAAACAAATTGTTTAATTTAAAAAACTATAACAAAAAAATATGTGGTGACAATTATGAAAGAATAGAGGTGAAGACTTGTAGTGATTTTTGGGGGTGGTTCATGGAAATCCATAGGAACCCAATTATATAAAAACATTAATTAAAATATTTTATATTTCAAATCAGTGCTATTCTAAAAGGCACTGGACTATGTAGTCTAAAGTATAATATTTCAGTCATTATTTTTATATATACTTTATCTTTTTATAATTACACATTACCAATTGAAACCATAACATTGCAAATATTATATATTTAAGATTGTCTCCGAGATAATGTGATCTATGACTTTATCATAATTTATGTTTCCAATAAACAAAAATTATTTAATATCAACATTTACATAAAGTTTATAATTAGAAGTAAATCATTGTTCTATTGAATTTGGTATTTTCATAAGATTGTTTTAAATCTTAAACTGTTGTTGTATATGCATCCCAAATAGTATGTAGCTCTATATATATATATATATTAAATTTATAAATACTGTTAGATGTTTCCGAGTAGATGGTATAAATTGCAGTTTACATATGAAACTTCTGAAATTTTAATTAAACGATGATGTCTGCAAGTGTATCATAGAAATTATCAACTAGTGACTATCATAAAAATCATACCAGCAAAATCCGTTACATTGGGGTCTTGTCCTTGGTCAAGCAGTTTTTTTACTTGGTCATGATCCCCTCTTATAGCTGCTACATGCAGAGGGGTTTCTCCACGTTCATTTCGTTGTTGTCTAGTCCGTTTTCGTTCTTCAGCAGGGGTCGGAGCGGCTGAACAAGAAATTGGCGGGAAGTCAGGTTTACTTCGTTATTGAATGTTATACACGAAATATTGTAGATTGTTTACCTGGAGGGGCGTCTTGCGATGATATCTGCATCACAAGAGCCAATTGTTGCCGCTCCGACATGGGCGCTATGACCTGCGTCCGTGGCGCGCCGTCGCCAGCGCGCCCGGAGCCCCGCGACCGCGAGGTCGAAGGCATGCTTCGAGCATAACCACCCGCCTAGTCACAATATAATACTTAACAATACAGTCCAATATAAAATAAAGGTACAAAGCACACCATTAACGCGCCAATAACGAAAATCACGATGCAACGAATTGGATTGATTACCAACCTTTCTTCTAACGCCAACCAGAATTAATTTAGTCCGAAACAATAACACAAATTCTACAACTTTGTTGTTGTTGCAAATTAACACAACTTGATGCAAAACATTTTCTAACTCCCAAAAAAATTATAACGTATCAGACACAGACATAACGATGTCGAATGTCGATGAACAAGTAGCAATCACAGACTAGGCAGAGATACTGAGCAACAAGCACAGTTGATCTACAATAATTACAGTTTATGTAACGTAATTTTTATAAAATTAATAATTTCCTAAGTGATAATTTTCGGTTTCTTATGGAGTAACTTTGGATGTAGCATGGGTAATCTTTATCTAGAAAATTTTAATTATTTATTTTTAGCAATAGTTTGCTCATAAGAAGCAAACGTGTGAAGAGCTGTTGTCAGATGTCAATATCTCACTCCCAATGTGTTATTATTTGTCATCTGCTAACTGTCAGGGAATATTTTTCTCAGATATATTTTTCAATGTTATGAAGGGTCCATTATTTGCCCTTTCGACTTTCGTTGTCTAGATTTGCAATGCGGTTTTTCCTGTTTCTACATAAAAGTTGAAATAGCTACAAAACTTGCTCTAGACAGTGTTTTCATTACTAATTTTAGTGTTACTATAAATTGGGATACACAGAATGTGGCGACCTACGTTCACGATCCTACGCAAAGTGATTGTTCCTTCCCTTAAAGAGAAGGCGAATATTTCCAAAGTTCTATATTCAAGTAAAGCCAAGCTTCCAAAATCAACAGCGAAGTTAACCTTAGTCAGCGCCAGTGTTGGTATATTGATCGGTGCCGGATATGGAGGTTATACACATTACAAAGTAAATATAAAGAAAAAGAACAATGTTATCGAAGCTGATGAATATGCGTTTTTAAAGGAAGCCCCTGAATATAAAGCTCATTATAAGGTAACTGTAATATACTTCTATACATCTTGCATCACATTAATAATAGTTAAATTTTTTCACTGTTGATTCTTAATATATTGCACTAGGTGGTCGGTGCAACTTCATTTGGGTCACATATTAAAAGAGAGCCAATCTTAAAATTTAGACTTATACTACTACATACTCTATTTTAATACTTTAAAAGGAATAATTCCATCAAAGATGATTATCTCTAACTTCAACTGTTTACAAAGTACATGCAACAAAAGCTCTTGATTTCTCCTTTTTTGCAACGAATCTAATCAATACTCTGCTCCTATTAATTATAACACGAAACTGTATAGTCTTTCTTAGTATCTCACACAGAAATAATTTTACAATTTAATTCAGTAGTTCTTGAGATTAGTGCATCCAACCAAAGATACCTATGCAATTGCCTGTTTCAATATTTCAATAATTCATTTTACATGTTGATATTGTTGTTTCACATTCGTTATGAGAATTACAATTGGTATAAGGAAGAGAATTCTTATTAATTATACATTCAGTGTTGTTCATGCCAACCAGTAACTGGAACATGTTGGATAAGTTAGTTAATCCAACAGTTTCTTATTTCACTATGAGATTTCGCGTACACATTTGTAATCTTCTGCCCTATCAATTCCACATAATTTGGAGATATTTAGTTATTATATAATTGATTAATTTCTCACAGGTGCTGAATGAAGCAGATACCAGTAATCTTGACCTAGTCCTCTTCCAATATAGAACATGTCCATTTTGTTGCAAAGTTAGGACATATCTGGACGCAAAGGGGATTTCTTATGAGGTTGTTGAAGTAGATGCCGTTCTTCGTCAGGCGATCAAATGGTCGGGTTACAAAAAAGTGCCAATTTTGTTGGCTAAGGTTGAAGGTGGATACCAGGTAGTAAAAGTCTTAATATTTGGTATTTTTTTATATTTCACCAGCAGAACCTGCATCGGTTTTCATGAAACATGATAAGATTTAAATAAAAGTAGCGAATGTTACTCTTTATAATGTTAGTGTGTCTGTATGTTTTATGAAAGTTAGTGTAGCCACTTCAAAGGATAGCTGGAACCAATGGATAGAAATATATGTTAAAAGTATCATATGTATATAGAAACATTAAATAATATTACAAACAGTCATTCCAATTTTTTAAATATCTGTAGATAACAGCTACAATTATTATATTTGTATATTAAACTCATGGGTTAAAGTGTAGTCACATAAATTTAATTGCAGCAACTCCTTGACAGTACTGCTATTGTATCTGTTCTCGAAACATATTTAAGAGATAAGACATTACAATTACGTGACATAATTAAGTACTATCCAGCTTCTCGTTATATCAATGATTCCGGTAAAGAAGTGACTGATATAACAAATAAATATTTTGTCATGCAAAATGTTGCAACCAATGAACGACAGAAAATAATTGAAATGTAAGTTTTTCTTATTTATTATAATATATCTATTAATAATTACTTCAACAGAATTAAATTGTTGTTTATGAATATGAGAATTTAAAAATGTTCGAGCCGTTATGTAGTTTTTAGAATGGGAACCGAATGAGATGTTTCAAGTTACATCATGATCGGTCCAGTGGTTTTGCAGATTATCCTGTAAAATTATTTTATATAAAATAATGATAACCTCAATTTGTGTGCAGAGAAGAACGTGATTGGAGGAAATGGGCTGATACTGTTCTAGTTCATACATTATCACCAAATGTGTATCGTACAACTGGCGAAGCGATTGAAACGTTTAAATGGTTCGAAGATGTGGGAGGCTGGAGGAATACTTTTCCTGGTTGGGAAGTAGCTCTCATGGT